>JAZAYU010000355.1:0-72934 GCA_038501625.1 Corbicula japonica | reverse complement strand
GCTTCATCAACTTGGTTTCTCCTTGTCCGTGGCATTCCTTTCAATGCCCTTGCGAGTTTTAAACGAAATTATCCGTGAGGAAAATGTAACATACTCTCTAGACCTGTCAAAGTCAACTGTCACTTAGATAACAAAGCAAAAATATGAATCACATCCTCTCCAAGATTTTAAAACCCTCGATATGTTATACATACGGCTACTTCCGCTTAAATAACAACAACTTCTCATGTGATTACAAACTCGAAAAATGATTGGATACCTCTTAAACCATAGGTTTAACAGTTAAACCCGTAGTTTAACGTCTTAACTATAAAGTTAACCGATTTTGAGGATTATTGTGCTTATTAAACTTCAAAGTATATGATTAACTGTTAAACTATGGGTTTAAGAGTTCAATCTATGGGTTTAAAGAAAATTCACTTAAAACTATGTATTTAAGTCTCTTAATACCATAGTTTAATGTAATTTTGTCGAAAATCTCTTAAACCTATAGATTAAAGTCTTAAACTATAGGATTAACACTTAAACATAGGGTTTAAGCTGATAAACCTGTAGTTTAAGTAACATTCTGCACAATTTTCTCTTAAACCCATAGTTTCAACTCTTAAACTATATGTTTAACAGTTAAACCCTGGGTTTAAGTCTGTTAAACTATGGGTTTAACAGTTAAACCTATAGTTTAAGTAATTATTGTGCTAACCGCATGCCATACCATGTTATAAATAACCAAATGAAGTTATAAGTGACTAGTAACCTGTAGTGTAAGTCCTGATCAGACTGCTTGGATGAGCAGGCATATTGGGATTGACAGTAGTTGCATATGTGATAAAAGCGGTATCTGTGGAGTCAAGGGTTAATAGGCTGGGAACTGGTCTCAAATCTCAACTGTCTGATTGGTTGAAATTGAGACTAGTTGGCGAGTGAACAAAACCTGAAGCTAGACGTTGACAAGGGACTTCAATCTCAGCAAGGGTTGATGGATATGAGTAGATTCTTCTCTTAATAAACTCTGTGCTCCAGGATTTACTGTCTGCCCCTGGGTCTGTCACTTAACAGATGTAAAACTAGTATGTACTTGTTTTGGTCATTGCATTCTAAATTTACAGGATATTTTGTAGATATTGTTGAATGTGAACTTAACAAAAAACTTAATTATCATATTTAACAGTCATGCTTTAAATTTAAATTTGAGATTATGGGAGGATCTTTTATACATCCAGATGGTTGTAGTCCGGTATTTGTTCACAGGAGTCTTAAGTTATCCATCCAGGGCCAACAAAATGACTTGTTAAACTAAATGTTATTCAACTTAATGCATGTTATAAAATGTCATAAGGAAGATGATAAGTGATGAGATGTTTCTTTAAAGGTATATGTGACATACTGTTAACCAATAAATATTTGCACTTACAAAATTTCCGGTTTAGGCCAGGGTGGACATATTCATGAAGATTTATTTTCCCATTCTCACAATTACTGATTACTAATTTCATAACACTGAAGACATGTTTGCGAAAAATTAATGATCATGCGTCATTACAATCCATTTATAGAGCAAAAATTAATTGGGTTATGAATATTTGTTAATGGTTTATAGTAATTATTGATTTATATAAAGTTTCAAAGCTTTATTTTATAAAATCAATGCCATAATAATAATAATAATAATAATAATAATAATAATAATATCAATAATAATAATAATAATAATAATAATAATATACAATGCCATTATTAAAAATTACCTCAACTGCTAGGCTTATTTTCCTGTGTTGCGGCTGAGTTGTTTCTTTATTCCACAATGTTAATTTAAATGAAATTCAATTGTTTGTGTGATTACAGTGTTCTAGAAGATGAAGATTTGTTGTTAATGAACACTCCACCCTCTCAGAAACAGCACTCGGGTACGTCTCGCGGGGTTGCCCGCCACCCTGCTGCCCGGGCTCTACAGGAACATGTAGAAGGGGATGGAGCCCCGAAGGAAGCCCATATAATTGACAAGATGCTCTTCTCCCCTACAAGAGGGGAGGATCCAAAGGTTGGTATCAGAAGGACATAGTTTTATGAAATAATGTACTTGTAACTTTCATTGTATTAATAATGCAAATACATTTGCTGTCATGACATATCATGCAGAAATTGTATGTGTAATTCGATTTAAAAAAATGCAATTGAAAAATTCCCCAGCTGAAGTAATTAAATCAGCACATGCAGTTGAATAGATGTTGGTATACTTTTGCCACTTTCATTTTGAATTAGATTATGGGTGATTTTAAAAATTATGTTTCCTTGTTCTGTTAAGTTAAAGTGTGTTAGCAGTTGAGTTGTTTTTACATTGTTTTCAACTTGTTTCTGATTAACCCTTTCCTTCATAGAATAAACTTTTATTACATTGACAAATAGTTTAGATCAAGATCAGCTAGAACATCTATACCATCTGATTAGGATCTAAGCTGTTTCCTTTTAGATTCATTAGTTTATTTCTGACGGTGTGACCAGTGAAGATCCAGATCAGATGACATGGATGTGTTGGCTGATCTGGATCTAAACTGGTCGTACATGCGTTAAAATGTGTATATACAGAGTAAAGGGTTAAACAAAATATTATTTTTGACTTCTTTTGCTTGAATAATACAGTGTTCACATAGTACTACTTATTAAGCTTGTCTTTCCTAAAGGTAGTTATGTGTAATTCATTTTTCACACTTTTTTGTGAAATGTGAAATCAAACTAAAATTTCCATTTTCCCATCTGAGACAAAAAAATTAAAAAACATCAAATACATTGGCAGTTAGTTACTAGAATGTGTTGGTTGTTAATATTGTTGTCAAGAAATAAACTAAAAATGTTGAATAGGAAAGAGAAGGCTTGTTTGTAGAAGGTTTCAATCCCAGAGTGAAGAATGGCTTGTAGATGCTTTCAGTTCCCCCACCCTGCTAGGTAGACCCTACCTTTGCTTACTTTAATAGTACAGAAACATGACACTTTAATCATACCACTTTTTCAGTAATAAATTGAATAAAAAGTTATTTCTTCTATTTGTTTATTTTTCAGCAGCTTCATTGTTACTTTATTTCATTTTGATTTAACCTTGTTCAAAATTCTTGCCTATTCCCATTGCAAATAATCGGTTTCTTTTTAACCTAAGTTTGTTTATGCAAGAAAAGATCAGCTTTTTTGTTTATCTTAGTTTTTTGTTGCTTATTAAGTTACTGATCCGTGGCAAATTGTAGCTGTGCCAACAGGTACACTATTACATGATTGGAGAATTAAAACTTGGAAATTTTGAAACTATTATTGAAATCAAGTCTTAAACCCTTTACTCCCGTGGGGTATGGCTGTTATCAATGATCGAACAGTGTAGATCCAGATCAGCTGACACATCCATGCCATCTGATCAGGACACTACTTTCTTTTGATTCATTAGATAATTTCTGACCAAGAAGCAAAAACTGTAGATCCTGATCAGATTGCTCATCAAGATAAACTCTGTTGAGACACTCATGTGATAAAACTGTACATATGGGGTATAGGGTTGTTATATCCTTCTATCACAATAGCAGTTTATAGTTTATCTCTGAAGTTTTTGAAGTAATTGCTTTTCCTTACTGTGCAGGTGTGTGGTTTGTTAGCTCACCTGAACCATAGGCTCATGTGAACTGTTATCATCACTTTCTATCCGACAAATCAACTTTAGTTCAGTCAACAACAAGTTTCTGCCAACAATCCCTATGAACATTGAATGGACTGGCCCAGGTTCAACACTTTACTGCATACACGGACCAACAGTATAGGTTCAAATCATCTTGCACATCTATGCTGTCTGATCAGGATCTATATTGTTAGTCCCTTTCAAATTCATAAAGTTATTGCTGACCAGGGAGCATACAGTGTAGATCCAGATCAGACAGCACATAATGTGCATCCAGATCTGGATCTACACTGATCACCCATTTGATAAAAGGCATACTATGGAGTAAAGGGTTAAAGAAAAGCCAGCCCAATATAAAACTTTAGTGTACACTCAGGTGAGCAGTTCAGGACAGTCAAGTCCTCTTTGTTTCTTTTAATAGAATTGCAGTTATTTGTTCTAACTGAGTAGTTGTTTGATAAATGTTTGTAGCTTCGGACAGAGGTTGGTGAGCGTTATTTCGATGCACCGGAATATCCTATTGGCTCCAACCCTAAGGTATTGGTGCTTCCTTCTCTCTTCATAGTGGGTGGGGTAATCTTATACAGCTCTTCTTCATTTTGCTTCTTCTAAACAAAATGTGCAGGATTGAAAAAAAAAACAAAACATCACAGTAAAACCCATTTGAAACAATGTAAAATCTTTAGTAAAGCATGTGTTCATATTAGATTGTTCCATGACTTGTTACATTATTGCAAAATTTATAATGCATATGTGGTCTCATGGAAAGATGCTGATAATTTATTATTTACTTTAGACAGAAAATTTGATTAGTAATTTTTAGTGTTAATTGGACATAAACTGTAAAGTAACTGAAGCAGTGCAAGTGTCTTCTGGTCATGACTTAGGATTGCTATTCTGTGTCAAGAGAATCATAATTATAATGATTTATATACATGTATTGTATATAAAGAAGCATCAAGATTTAGAAGGGCTGAATTATATTGGTTTGATGCTTGGAACAATTATTCGGACATATTTTGAATTAGAATGTACATGTTACCAGGAGAATTTCTTTACCTTTGTTTCTTAGTCTATAATAATATGTATTTAATTTATGCATCAACTTTTTCTAAATTGTTGACTATATTTAATGAAACAGTTACATATGATTTGCATGCATCATTCTCCTTATAAAGACTGATATCACTGCCTAACAAATCTTTATGCCATATGTTCACATTTTATCACATATGCAACCAGTGTAGATCCAGATCAGCCTGCACATTTATGCTCTCTGATCAGGATCTGCACTGATCACTTTTTAGTAAGATATGACCTAATAAATAAAAAAAAACAAACAGTGTAGATCCTGATGAGATGGCACAGATTTGTCAGCTGATCTGGATCTACACTGTTTGCCCATAAAGGCATAGATAAGGAGAAAAAGGTTAATCTGAATGAATGTTTCTGTTTTATCATACATCTAGATTAATTTGTAATGTTTAAATTCATTTCAAAATTCTTATCATACCTTAGAGTTAATCGAAAGTCACTTTGAAATGTGCAAACAGTAGATGTTTTAAAAATCTGAGAGTATAATGTAATAGTAGTGTTTACTTGTATTTTTATTTTGTATGCTTCAAGAATAAAAAGAAATCTAAAGTAAGAATTTATTCTACTGAATATTGTGAATATTGACTATGTCATGTTTGTTGCTTAATGCATGCATGAATCATGCTTTAAACTGCTTCTCTCATAGTCAAGTTTTATAGAATGATGTATCTCTATAACAGTTATTAAATCTACTTCAGCATCTAGAGTAGACCCAGATCAATTAGCACTTGCATACAGTGTTGATCCTGAAACTCTATATCTTTTTTTCTGCTAGTAACGCCATGCAATGTAGACCCTAGTCATGTTGCACCACAGCAGTGTAGACCCTTTTTAGGAATCACTGATGCGCCGTGTACACCCTGAAAAGGTAGCATCTCTTCTCAATGTAGATCCTGATCAGTAAGCACTACTATACAGTATAGACTCTGATCAGGAAATGTGACTTCACAGTGTACACCCTGATAAGTAAGCACCTTTATGCTGTTAGCAGCCTGATCAGCTAGTGTTACCATGCAGTGTCATGTCATGTAAGTACACATGCCATGTAAGTGTAGACCTGGACAGGACTGTATAGACCCTGATAAGTGAGTGCTACAAAGAGTGTAGGAATTGTATGGCTACTGGTAGTTCCTTAAATAAAGCTTATCAAAAACTCATTTAATATATTTTTCAGGATTTTATATATGGGATAAGAAAAATATCAAACCAGAAGAGTGGAAGTTCAGTGGTGTTATTGATCAGGATTTAGTTACCTTTTCTTAGAAATGTGTTTTGGTTTAGGAATACAGAGTCAAAAAGTTGGGAAAATCCTGATTATAATTCAGAAGTTATAAGCAAGTTTTTAACTTCTTCCTAAATTTGCTTAAGAACAGTACAGGACTCTCAATTTTATTGATAAAAGTGGAAATTGTGGTTATATGTATACTTAGTTTAAACTAATATTTTCAATCTGCTTGCAGAGTAAATTTCAGCAGTGTCAGTTTATCCCTTTACTCCATATATACGCATTTTAACACGTGTGACCAGTGTAGATCCAGATCTGATCTGGATCCTTACTGGTCATGTCCTGGTCAGAAATAAATAAATTAATCTAAAAGGGAACAGTGTAGATCCTGATCAGACATCATGGATGTGCTGGCTGATCTGGATCTACATTGTTCGCTTATCAATAAAGGTTTGGAGTAAAGTGTTATATAAGAAATTGCTATGACCTTAAACATGAGTTTTTTCTTAAATAAAGAAAGGTATATTCCAGCTTCAGAATTCAATTGATTTTATAAGACATTTCATGTTAGTGTGGAATTACTGTTGTTTTGATTGTGGTCCTTTTTGCAATCTTGTAAACTTATAAGCTCAGAACATGGGTAAAATTTTACTCTGAAGTATTTGGTCATAGTTTTTGAAATTAAGTTAAAACTGCTCGAACATATGTAGCTTGTGTGAAAATCAGTGCAAAGTGAAATATCCTACCATAACCCAAATCCGACGTTCTCCTAAATACGGCGATGTTTTGTTTTTTTCTGTTACTTGCATGATTTCCCACGCGATTTTGGAGGTGAAGGTCAGCCATGTTTATTTCCCACGGTCCACTTGCGACTCGATTGATTTTCTGGACAAAACATGGAGATACGGCAGGAAAATAAAAAATAAAAAAATATATATAATTATGATCCAATTGTGTGTTTAAACTTATGCAATTTTAACATCCATGATCACTTCCTTCGTAAAAAAGTTGTTGTTGCTTGAAATGTTGACATTCATCATTTGCATACGACTCTATTAACTATCGAGGTCATGTGACACACTACGTCACACTCCCGCTTAAAAACAAAAAGTACGGAAGCGTAGAAGGACCATAGTTTTTATTTTTGTCTTATTTGACAAACATGATCCAAAAAGAATCGAAATTGGATGGGAGTAAAGTGTAGGTAGAAAATTCTTTCAGGACAAAGAGAAGTCTGATGACATAGACTATTCAGTGGGGTCAATGTGATATACGTGGTATGTGACTCATGGGTTCACCTGAAATTCTGTTCCCCAGTTAAAGTTTTGAGGGGTGGAGACACTTTCCTCTGCCCGAAACGTTGTATATATGTTAACAGTTTGAACAGTTAAGAAATCTTAAAGTTTTTAAATTAATACCTTTTTGACTGTTCGACATTCAAGTAAACAAAGACACTATTATTACTCTACTTGGACACCATACTTCATTGATTGGAACTAGATTTACTGCAACCAATCAGAATCGTCGAATTTAGGTCACGTTGTCAGACCGAGGTTAGAGTTTACCGCTGCCATACTTGTTTATATTTAGCAACTGATGAATGACTACAGATTTTGCCATTATTCCCAAATTACGTATGAATAGTTGTTTTAAACTTATAACAAGTTTAATTAAAGATTACTATGGTTTGTCTAAAAAAGCATAGAAAAATGTTCTTACATCGCCGAATTTGGGTTACACCGGGATAATAGACAGTGGAGCTTAATGGTTTATGTCTCTTCATGATTACATGATACATTTAGTAATGCTTATGATATTAATAGATAATGTTTTGTTAGGAATCACTTATGTCTTGATTATGTTCAGGTAGACATTATTTCCAAGGATAATCAGTGTTAGGCAAAATTATGTTTATCATAAAACTTTTCAGGATTTAGAATACTCATATTTGCCTTTAATATTAAATAGATATGGCTGCCATGGGCAAACAGTGTAGATCCAGATCAGCTCGTACAATAGCCCATGTGATCAGCATTTACACTGTTCTCTTTTAGACTCATTAGGTTATATCTGACTTTCATTGTTGATCCAGATCCGATGAATGTGGATCTACATTGGTCACACATTCAATAAAATGCATATACATGTGATTTTAAGAGCTTGGAATTTAATATTTTGCATGAATTCAAGTGTGTAACCTGACCGAACATTTAAAAGTGTTGAAACTACTGGGACCAAGATAATAAACCTGACTGACTGGTCACCATTTCAGCCAATCACCAGGTTGGTCCAGGATGTGCAGCCTGGTAAAAATGTGATTACCTGCTCTTAGTGAGATTGGATTCCTCAGAAATAAAATGTATATTACGTAAAATTTCAGCTTCAATGTGATAAATGCAAATGGAACATTTTTATACAATCTAAATCAAAACAGCAAGTGATGTATATAATATAATAGAAGGAATGCAGTACACCTGATATCAAGTATTTTGTATTGCTTTTGTGTTCATCTATAGATGTAAGTTTTTGTTTAAATTTAGCATGTAAATGCATGTAAATGTCCTAGAATGCTTTAGATTATCTTTAACACATTATTCCATTTTATCCAGGTTTTATCATGTGTGCCACCAATGTAGATCCAGATCACTTGGCACATCCATGCCTGGATCTGCAATATTTGTTTGGTAGTCAGAAATATCCTTATGAATCTAAAAGTGAACTGTGTACATACTGATCAGATGTCTGGCTATTAAATCATAGAGTAAAGGTTTGAAAATTGCACAGAAATAAATGAAGTAGATCTAAATTCTCAATGACAAAATATTATGTAAGTTGATCTGACAAATTTTGACAGTCTTGCAAATTTTTATTTGAATTGAGATATTTTATTGTAATTAATAGGTATTAAATGCATTTGTAACTTGATAGGGACTAAACAATGTTTGCGGTCCTGTAACATAATTCTGTTGACAGGTCAATACATTCCTATCAAACCATAGTGATTCATAACTTAATACTGTATGGAGCAAATCATTTAAAGGAACTGTTTTGTATGTTTCTGAGTTTTTACTTTTCAGTTTATTTGTACATTTTCAGTTTTGTTGACAGGATTTCTAACCAATTACTGTCAGTCCTCAGATGTCACCAACTGTAGATACCTATTAGTCACCCAGTCCTCAGTTATGAGCAACTGTAGTCCCCTGTTATTCAGTCAGTCCTCAGTTACAAGCAACTGTAGACCCTAATGATCAGATGTCAGAAGATTGGCTCTGCCATTTACCCTATAGATTGAAATTATGAAACTCTGACCTTTGACCAAATGCATGTGTGCACATTGAAAAATGTCTCTTACTATTAAGTTGTCCTTGGCAGTGAGCATCTATCTTTTTTTTCAAATTAAGGTAATGCTATATTTAATGCCTTGAAACACTTGACAATATTGGTTATTTAAAATTTTGCAAACAGTCAACAATCCACTTTAAAACTAAAAGATAATGGTTTTATTTATTTTTGTAAAAAATTTTTGTTGATATTTGAGGAAGAGTCTTTAATTGATTGCTTCTTATTTTTACGGATTTATGAAAGGTCTTGATTGTTTTAATGAGTTTTATGGAAAGAGCAAAGATTGTTCAAGTATTAATTGCACCATTGTATCTACTTTATGTTCAACAGTAATTTTCAATACCTGCATGATTGGTTTGATATACCAATGGGGTTGTTATTAAAATTAATGTGAATTAAAAGGATTGAAAGGTTTTGAAATACAAAAACTCACTTCCAAGATAATGGAAAATTTCAAGTTTTTTCAGTAGTTCATTAAACTTTGACTTCCAATCTTGCATTCTCTATATAAAAGGAATTTATACCATGTCACCAGTGTGATTTGAGATTCGAATTCCAAATATTGGAATGAAATACTATAGCATGAAAATAAATTGGACAAGGGAATGAATCAGATGCAGCTTCCAAAAAATTACTTTTTAATAAATTTTTTATTTTGATTGCTTGAAACTTTGAAATTTACATCCATTCCGTAAAGTTCATAACATAAACAGCAAAGAGATTAAACATGTGATTTTATTACAGTGTTATTTCATTCTAAACAAAATTGTGATCAATAATTGATGATAGATAGAATATTGTATAGAGAATAGGTTTGGAACTTGTCTGTAGATTAAACAAAAACAGCGATCCAAACAACAACAGAATGTTGTATCAGAATTGTTTCTGATAAATATTTTATTACAAGAATGGACTTAACTTGATTCTAAACAATGGAAGGAAAAGAGGTATTTTCTTATGTATATGATGCCTTTTTGTAGAAGATGTTAATAATTTAAGATTTAGTCTGTATTGTATAGCATGTACTCTATATGTCTGTTGGAAGGTTAATTTCTAAGACTGTTCAGACAAAAACAATTATGTTAATTGAATTAAACACCACTTATTTAGATAACAAAATGAAAAAAGAGACTTATTTGTTTCAAAACATTAATGCTAACTAATTCCACTCCTGGGTTTTCATGCCTGGTGCAAGTAGGTCAAACTAAACATGCTGTTTATGTTGACCAATGTTTAGATTTCATCTATATTAGGCAACTGTAGACCTAGCCACAAGTGTTGACCTAGCTCAAACTGTAGACAGACCTAGCTGCAACTTGTCAAGCTTATGATTTTAACATAGGTTTCCACTTTTTCTTAATTAATCTAAGAGGAATCTAGGGCATGTTCTGTAAATTGCCTGGAAAATCAATGTCACTTGATCACTGACATTACTGGCAGTCCTCTACAGGCATGTTCAATAAACTTTGACCATCAGAGAGATTTTATATATAGAGTGATTCCCCCGCATGATTGTTGTTTCTGCATGACAGATATTCTCGATTAAACACTTCAGCAAATTTCAGGTTTCTTATTTTATTGTTTAGGCAATTTATGTATTGATTTTCAGTGATTTTCACTTACAAAATAATTACCAATATTTGTAATGCATTTAAGGCAATACAACCAAATAAGGCTTTATAGCCTATATAACCAGTGTAGATCCCAATCAGCCTTAGAATCTGCAGGGTCTGATCAGAGGCTACACTGTTGGGCATTCAGTCATAAAAAAATTGTTAATTCATCTAGAAAATAGTTGAAATCTTTTAAAAACTGATAAAGATTGCCATTTAATCAAGTTCTACACATAGCACAAAGCCAATAAGCCTAGTTATTTCATAGCATCATATAAATAGCAAAAGTATTCTATCCTGTTGTAAGCAGTCTGAAAGAAATATTTATTCAAGAAATAGGCTTTTGAAACAGAACAGTTATAGTTAAGACAAATAATTATTATAGTTTACTTGTAGGACTTCTGCAGGAAGGATTTGTCGGTCATTTACTGATCATTATTGACAGATTTTTAAAGTGGCTGTGATATATTTTCAGGGGGACAGTGATGTGGAGCGCTTGAATGCTGGCAAAACCTACAATAAATATGGCACAAACAGTGACATCAGCCAGGAAAACATTGTTCAGCTTGTACAGGTAATTTCTCCATGCTGACATTTCATTTAACCCTTTCCTCCATAGACGCACCTTTATTGCGTGGGCAAACAGTTTAGATCCAGATCAGCTGGCACATCTGTGCCGTCTAAACTGTTCGCTTTTTTATTCATCAGGTTATTTATGACCAAAATGCGACCAGTGCAGATCCTGATTAGATGGCACGGATGTGCCGGCTGATCTGGATCTACACTGGTCGCACATGCCTAAAAATGCGTATATATGGAGGAAAGGGATAACCTTGATTGAGATTTAATCAATCAGAGACAAGGGAAGTAAATGTCAAAAGTCCTGTTACTCTTTAATAGTCAAACTTGCTTTTAAAACTAGGGTGAACGGGGAACTAGATGGCATGATTTCAGTAAAGGGCTATACCAAAGATGAGAAATTTTATTTAATATTTTTAATGATGTTAAGCACATCCTGTCATTTTTCATTTATAAGCATGTTTGTTCAGTGCCCGTTTTAATTCTCCTACATTTCTCTTGCTTATAGTAATTTTATAGCATGATTTCAGTAGGCTTTCCAGTTCCTTCCAACAGTTGGAGTGTCCAACAGTTCTATCATTATATGACTTGTTACACAGCCAGGATTGTATTATTCTCTGCTTTGTTGTGCATATTCATTAATAAAGGTTGGACTTCTATGGTTCTTTATGGCCATAGTTTGGTTTTGATAATTAAACACTTCTTACAAGATATTTCTGTATATAATCAAACAGCCTGTAAAAAAATCATGTTTGTTCAATTTTACGCATCAATCCAGATATACACATTTTATTGTATGTGCGACCAGTGTAGATCTAGATCAGCCAGCACATTCCTGCTGTCTACTCAGGATCTGCACTGCTTGCGAACAGCGCAGATTTGGATCTATACTGTTTGCCCAGCACATAAATGTGTTTATATGGAGGAAAGGGCTTTTAACTAACAAAATACTATTCACTGTGATAACAGTTTTAGTAGCGCTTTAATGTACTGTACATGTATGCTGTAGGGTGACAACGAGCGAGACCAGGTAGTGTATGCTGACATTGTAAACTTCACTGTGTCATATTCATAGTCTACAGCCATTTTTTATGATTACTACACATTGACTAACTGTATGAGTTCTTAATTGGTTACTTCATATATACACGATTTTACATGTGTGCAACCAGAGTAGAACCAGATAAGTTGGCACATCCGTGCAGTCTAATCTGGACCTGCAGTGTTCACTTATTGGTCAGAATAGCCTAATGAATCATAATGTGATCCTGATCAGATGGTACCAATATGCTAGCTGATCTTGATCTACACTGTTTGCCCACAGAATAAAGGTGTATATCTATGCAGTAAAGGATTAAGTAACATTTAAAAGTGAAAAACATTGTGTATATGAACAAGATAGTAAAGACATTATCTACTGATGATGCACTCAGTACTAGAAACATTTCAAATAAAAGTCATTGAAATCACAAAGATGATTGGCAGTAAATCTATAACAAAACATGAGGATCCTTTATGATCTGTTACTCATAGTAAGCAAGGTGTAGTAATCAAACAACAACAACATTTTCATAAATGGCAGTAGTGTTTAGATTCATGTTTTATTTTGATGTTTATAGCATGGTTGAAGCTTTATGTAGTGTTTCCCAGTATTGCCTGGCAGTTGTGGTGGTGTGTTCCTGTCTTGTGATTACTCTCCCCTCACACACTGTTCACCCCACCATTCATAAAGCAGATTGTGGTGATGTGTTTTGTCCTGCGCTCTCTCAACAAACATTGTTCACCCCACCATCATTAAGCTGTTTGTGGTGATGTGTTCCTTTCTTGTGCTGACTTCCTACACACTGTTCACTCACCATCATAAAACAGTTCTCTTAGACTGTCATTTGAATTTTGTTGATGTTTTGTATGTACATGTGCCATGCAGGAGGCAGATCTATGCAGAATTCCTTGAGAGCTGCAAATTCCCCTGCTGTCCTGAGAAGTTTGTTCCCTGGTTCATCAAATGCTCCTACAGAGTATTCTGTAAAAATATAGACAAACCCTTTAATCAAAAGAGATAATTGTTACTGCATAGGTGATCAGTGTAGATCCAGATTAGCTGGCAGATCTGCACTGTCTGATCCAGATCTACATGGTTTACTTTAAGATTCATTACAATATTTCTGACTAAGTTGCTACTTGTGCTGATCTCGATCAGACTGCAAAGATGTGCTGGCTGATCTGGATCTACATCAAAACTTGTATCTCTGGGGTAAAGGGTAAGGTGAGGTAGTAGTTAGCTTGAGACCTGTAAAGTTGGAGGAATGTTTGATGATACGAACCCTCAGGTATATGGCATTTATCAAACCAGTTCATCAAAAAGGCTTGTCATTATCCACTGGTTAATGGTCAGCAAGATTGCTTGGAAGTTTTGACCCTTTACTCCATATATTGAAATTTATTTGCATGGGTGAACAGTGTAGATCCAGATCAGCCAGTACATTAATGCCATCAGATATGGATCTAAACTGCTCACTTCTTTGTCAGAAATAACCTATTGAGTCTGAAAGCAAACAGTGTAAATCCTGATCAGGCAGCACAAATGTTTGCCCATGTCATAAAGGCATATCACAGACTGTGCTGGGTGTTCTAGAACAACACTGTTTGCCCCTGCAATGAAGGCATATCTGTGGAGTAAACATGGGAAAGGGTTAAAAGATATAGATTGGAAGACCTTATCTCGAGCTGAACAGATGTAACTAGCAAGTTACCCTATGGAATGAGGGTAGTTAGACAAAGGGTATTGGTTTAGACATGGACCTTGTTGTAGACATGGGTGGAAGATCATAGTATAGTCTATACCTTAACCCTCCATGGGAAATAGCTGTTATCCCATGGAAAAATAATGTGGATCATAGATGTTTACTTATTGGAATTCATTATTATATATAAATGGGCAGTGTAGATCCTGATCAGACTGTTCAGATGTGCAGCTTATCTTGGTCTACACTGTGAGCAAATATGAAAACAATCGTTAAGAGTTCACTTTTGACTTGTACTGTTTTCTGTCTTTTAATTTTCATGATTTATTCAATGTTTGTCTGTTGTCAGTTTACTTCCTGTACTTACCATAAGTTATAATTGTTGATCTTTTCTACTTAATAAGTCATGTTCATCATCATCATCATATAAGTGTTTGTAATGTTTTAACTGCTTAATTTCATGAACACATAACCTTAGTATTCAATGTTTAAAACCTTTCTTGCTGAACTGTGTGGAAATAATGCATGTAGCCAATGATATAGTTTATGAACTTTTTGTTTGGTATTTTAATAAAATGCAGAGAATGATATCCACTGAATTTGCCTGGGCAAACTTGATTCATACAATCCCCATCTGACCTGGCCCCTTGATTATAAGAACAGTTTCAAATCTCAAGGATCCAGTTTCAATCAGATGCTTAAGATTTGAGACTGGTCACCAATCTCGTTTTATAATCTTCAGACCAGTTGGTTTTTCTTGAGATTAAACATGCTTGCATCTTATATGAACAAAATACATTCATAATCAGTGCAAACATATTTCTGGATTGAGAATAATTCCAGATCAGTAGATGCCAGTGCCCCCCCCCCCCCCCCCCCCCCCCCCACCCCCCACCCCCCCAAAAAAGTAATATATGCATATCAGGAATCGCCAAACACACAAAACACAGCCTCCCCACGCAGCGAAAAAGAAGAGAGGAAGCTTGTTATAAGTACGTCAATTCAAATAGGACGCCACAAACAATTAATGAAAAAGAGAAGCCTTGGGGATACCGCCTTGGAACGGTCAGTGGCAAAACAATTTGCTGCTGGGGGTTTAAACCAAGTTCTAGGGTGCACCAACCTCACACTTGCCCCAACAGGTTCTCGTATTACAAAACCAGTTGCCATTTCAGCCAATCAGATCCTTGAGATTTGAGACTGGTTTCCAATCTCAGTTTTATAACCTTAAACCCAGTAAGTGTTCGTTTTGTATATCATCATTTTATATTAGTCATGGCAGATTCAGTGATATCATATTAGTATGTACTGTGAATTCATTTATATTCTTGAGGTGCACCATTGAGAAAATTCAAAACAATGAATTTAAGAACCTACAAGAAAGTCACAGAAAACCATGACATATCATGCCCAAGAATATCAATGCAATCACTGTATCTGAAGAAAGCTAAACTACACATCAGGTCATGTGACTGTTGTTGTTGTAGGTGCTGAAGTACTCACAGTCTGACTGGAACAAGATGAAGCAAGATCTGGAGCTGGACTTCAATGCTCGCATCCTCAACAAGGAGCGTGAGTGGACGAAGAAACTGGCTGACAGGGACAAGAAAATCTCGTACCTGGAGGACCAGGTGCTCACACTGAGGTCCTCTAATGATGACATGAAGTAAGCATCAGGGCTTGATTCCCACAGGTTTTACCACATTCCATCATGTATACTGTGTACCTTTAACTCCCAAAATGCCCATGGATCATGACACCTGATGACTGCCCTGTAGTGTTCTACTGTAATTGGATCATCACTGTAGATGCAAGTCTTCCCTTATTCAGATTCTTTATCTGTGAGACATCTATTCAGCTAGCTTGTGAAAGGTTGGGGGTTCTACCAAGGAATTTAAATATTAATAACAAACAGATATATCCAGTGCAGCTAGCTGAGACTTTGAATCATGAGCTTTATACTGTTCTGGCATTTTATTAACCCTTTACTCAATTTATATGCATTTTATGTGCCATCTGATCAGGATCTGCACTGTTCACTTTTTTTGGTAATCAAAAAGTCACAGAATGGTGCGGATCTAGATCTACAATGTTAGTCCATGCATTAGTAAAGGCATATATATGGAGGAAAGGGTTGATTCCTTCATGAGTTACTTTACAAACAGCTGCTGTTTGAATGCCCCTACAATGTGGGAGGCATATAGAGTTGCATATAGAGTTGCACTCGTCCGTCCGTCCATACATCCCCCAAAATCTTGTGGCATCAACTCCTCATAAACTATCAGGTGGATTTCTTTTAAAGTTGCACAGATGAACGAGCAGGATGTGTAGATGATCGTAAAGAAAGGTTTCCTGTGACCTTCATTACCAGAGCTATGGCCTTTTGTTGTTGTAGCAGTGGGGGCATCTTTGTCCGAGGACACATTTGCGTTTATCTTATGACATTGTTTTGCCACTTACCTTTCCAAGGCTGTAACCCCTCCGGTTCTCACTTTCGTTAATTGTTTGTGGTGTCCATATTGAAATTGATTATTGTAATACCATGCTGTCTTTTGCTCTCTACTGTTTGGCTGTGTGGGGAGGTTGTGTCTGCTGGATGTGGCCATCCCTGATATGCATATTTCACTTTTTTCCCAAACTGAAAATGTTTTAATAAGTAAAAATACTGCACTTATCTCATTTTGCTTACAAAAAGGTGCAGAAACTGTATTGAAATAATTCAGGGCTCATGGGTAGTGGTATGCCCTGATTTTCTGATAAGGTGCAGTTAGATGTGATACTTTATAAGAATCATTTGAAAAGGAAATAAAATGCAGGGTTGCTTCGGTACGATGAATGTATTGTCTGTTTCAGATGTGTTGTGACAGAGTTTGAAAAGACCATAGCTCAATTACAAGGTATGATACACTCATCAATTTTTTAACTCTTTATTCCATATCCATGGGTGAATATTATAGATCCTGATCAGCTGTCACATTTGTGATCTACACTGTTTGCTGTTAGATTCTTTCGTTTATTCTATTATCAAGAAGCAAACAGTGCAGATACTGATCAGTCGGCATGAACATTCCGGCTTATCTAAATATTCACTGTTCACAAATGAAATATGTGGAAAGGGTTAAATATGCCAAGTTCAAGGGCAGTCGAATGTTATAAGAAAACTGATGGTGGTGGGCTTTGTAGTAGTACGATAATAAGGTGAATACTGCTGAAATAAGATGTTGTCCTGTTACTGCACATCAGATGACAAAATTTGCTGGTATTAACTAGTGAAAGATCAGGGGCAGATCCAGAAGGGGTTCACTGAGGTTGCCCCAAGCCCTCTTTCTGGGCAGCAGTGTGTAATTTTTTATGGGTATATTGGCCAGAACATGAACCTTTTTTTGGAAATCTCTTTCTGGAAATCATGAATCCGACTAAAAGATAGAAATACATTTCACTCACAAATTCTGGAATATTTCACTCATGTTTTTTGTGAAAATGCATTTCTTCAGCTTACTTCGTGAAATGTATATTTTATCTTACACTGGTAAATACACATATCTCCTAAGTATTATCAAGCTTCATCAACATGGTCTCGTAACAAGTGTTGTATTCATTCTGTCCTGGCATTAGGATGAACAACATAGTGCTTTCTACTGCTTTGCCTTTGAAAACAATGAATGTATATATATTTACATTATTTGCTTTTATGGCCACAGAATGTGATTTAAACTCAGTTTTAAGGTGCAATGCCAAACTAGCATCTTATTTATTAATAGCAAACTATATAAATCTTAGTGGATTTTGGAACATGTTATTTAACATTTGAGTAAACAAATCTTGTCATTTGTAATCCAACACACCCAGTAATGATAGAGTTAAGGGGTGGGAGCTTGAGATGGTGTGTTTTAAGCTGCCTAATTTTTGGTTTAATCACATCCTTGAAGCCATCAGACATCAAATTGTATTATCACTCACAGAACATTTCATTTGCTTCTGCTGGAAACATCTGCTTGCTTTTATTTGTATGCTGGAAATTAATTGATTTAATTGCTTAGCAAACAGTTATTGTTGTTGTTTTAAGAATTGGAAATTTAATTAAAGAATTCATTCGAAAATCTCATTTTACAAATTAAGTAAAATTAATTTACTAGAAATATGTTAGTATATGCTCATGAATGTGTGCTAATGCTGGTTTTAGGCTTCTTACAATAACAATTGTTTGCTTTAATTTAAAGCTCATGGCTTGTTTATGTTTTAGGCTACAAACCATTAGGTAAATACTATCTATATTAGATGTTTAGTGGTTTTATGATTATTTTTCTGCTAGTTTTGGTTTGAGCAGTTCACAGTAGTTTAAGTTATTTCACTTAAGTTCGTCATAGCAGAACCATTAAGACATCCATTTTGCTAGATCTTCAACTCTTCCCTGCATATAATTATCAGGATCTGCAATGTTTGCGATTTGGTCAGATAGCACGGATGTGCTGGCTGATCTGGATCTACACTTTTCACCAATGCCATAAAGGTGTATATATGGAGGAAAGGGTTAAATAGAGATTGCAGAACAATGTCAGTACTTAAGCTTCTACAGTTTGGACACTGTGATCAATTTCACCCAATCAGCTGTCAGAGATAGGAGACTGGTCTCCAGTCTTTGTTTTGTGTTTTTTGACATTGATTTTTTTGTCAAAAAAAGTGTTCCCCTTTTAACTTGTCACTTTTTTGTGAAAGGTTGATGTGAATTTCACTAGTTTTTGACAGATTTTAATGTTCCAGTGTTTAATGTTCCAGTATAAACATCTAGAAAAATCCAAAGTTACATGTATGTTAGTTTTAGAAGCGCATTTATTTTATTTATTCTGAATCATTTTGTTGATATATTTTAGCAAGGTCATGAGAAAATAACTCTTTAGAAACTTCTTTATATTTTATAATTTCTCAGAATTTCTTTAAATTCATAAGATAATATACTTGAGCACAAAGAAATGCCTCAGCTAAAAATAAATAGAAAGCATACATCTCAGTAAACAGTGAATTTATAAATTCTACCAAGAATCAAGACTAACATTTTTTTCCTGTTAAAATGATCACACAATGAACTGTTTTATCATTGGCTTTTAAAAGGAATGAATGGCTCTAAAACAGTGAGTATCCAGTTATGTAATGACTATGTAAAGAAAAATGGTAAAAGAATATACATGAGGTGTTTTTTGTGCCAAGTGCATCATTTCATCTGAAATAAGCTAATTAAAAGAACAACAAAAAGTATAACTCTTCCTGCTTGACTGTAACCTGTAATTTCTTTAATCCTGTACTCCACATGGCTTATATGTATCTCTTGTGGGACCAGTGTAGATCTAGAGCATACTGCATGTTTATGCACTCTGATTAGGATCTGCACTGTTAGCTTTAAGATTTATTAGATTATTCTGACCAGTAAGGGAAATGTTTAACCTACCACTGTAGGTCCAGATCAGACTGGAAGAATGTGCAGGTTGATCTAGATCTACGCATGTCACACATGGGAGATAATCCACTATACAATGAGTAAGGGGCATTAACATTGATCTATAGGAGAAATCATGTTATTGTCTCAAGCTCTGAACTTACATTGTCCTGTTCACGTTTTGTTTTCTTTTCACCCCAGGGCTTTTTTTCACTGCCAGGGGAAAGGGACCCGCGCCCTATAATTTTGGGGGAAATTGCCTGATTTTTTCTCAGAAGAGGAATGAAAAAACCTGATGTTAAGTTACTTTTGGGGGAAAACTGCATGATTTTAAAGAAATTTTCTGAGGGGAAGGTGCCCATAAACAGCGCCTACTAAAGAAGGAAAAAAAGCCCTGAACCCTGCTATTAATAGTGTATTTGACTTTATATAAATTCAATCAAGATTTAAGTGTAACTGTAGCAAGTCCAAATGAGCTTTACTTAGCAACTTTCTAACTCTACACCAGATTTGTTGGTTTCACTATATATTTATGACTTTATTTGAAACATGTTCTGCAAAGTCAGTTTTCCATCAGTAGGCATAATACAACGGTGGAAACTTTTCCATTATAGTCTGTGTTACTGTTGTATGTGTGCTGTTTGTGTGTTGTTTGTTGCACGAGTGAAGAAATCTGTGGTTTGTTGTATTAGATCTTTGTTTTGTTATACAGTCAAACCTGGCATAAAAAAACCATGCAGGGGAAAACCCAGATGTGGTCTTCTCAGGCAGGTTCTTTGTTCTAAACTTGTCCAATAAATCAGTCAGTGAGACAAATAAAACATGGCCTTTATCCTTAGCTGGTGTTTATTTAAAGGTGGGCTTAAGCACAGATTGGACTGTATTTGCTAGATTTGTGGTATCTAAGTTGTGTTATATATCTGATATTTTTATGTTGCAGCGGAGAAGGAGAAGACAACCACAGAATCTCAGCAGACATTTGGAGACATCGTCAAGGAGAGAGATCAGGTACTCACACCTTCAGAATTTTCCTTCAATATTTTATGTAATAAACAATGTAAAATAGTTTTTAAAAAGTTTACTGAAAAGATGGCATGAAAATCCATGTTGTTTTGGCTGTTTTTCCTTGAAACATCTGAAATAAAAACTGGAATAATTTGAAAACAAAATTAAATTTGCCTGTATCTTCCACATAACTGCTTCTGAAAGATTTCATTATTTTAATTATAACTGTTCAGTGGAGATTATTTTGTTTCTGTGCGATGTTTGTAGGCACTGGAAGATCTTCAGTCAGTGGAGACAGCATTCTCAGACCTACATCAGCGGTATGAGAGGACAAAAGGGGTCGTAGAAGGCTTCAAAAAGGTGCGTCTTCTTGAAAATCATGTTCAGTTATCAATAACCAATTGTAGTTTTCTAAAAACTAAAAGTTCACTTTGCTTTATAGACTGTCAAATTAAGTTGAAAAGATTGTTAATTTAATCTTACTCTTTCTCCATATATACAATTTTTATTGCATAGGTGAACAGTATAGATCCAGGTCAGCCATCAGGATCTACACTTTTCCCTTTTTTTATTCATTTAATCTTTTCTGACAAAGAAGTGAACAGTACAGATCAGCCTGCACATTCCTGCTATTTGATCTCCCTCCACACTTTTAGCTTTTAAACTCTTCCAGAAATATTGGTAATTTTTTCCTCTTTTTGTGTTGCGCTTTCGAAGAAAAGGAGATACAAAGGGATCACTGTCCATCGGTCTGTCCATCTGTCACGGAAACATAACGTTGGCTATAACTTTGCCATTTCTTATGAAACTTTCAAATTATATTTCATATGACAAAATGCTCATGTTGATGTCAAATTCTTTAGGCCAAGATCACATTTGATGGAGTTTTGCCCCTTTTTATACTTCGATTATGACACAAAAACTTACGTTGCCTATAACTTTGCCATTACTCATTATTTCTTCATGAAACCTTCATAATTATTTTGGTTAGGACAACATGCTTGTGATGATGGCAAATTCTTTAGGTCAAGGTCACATTTGATGGAGTTATGCCCCCTTTTTTGTACTGGATTTTGAAGATAACAATTTCAAATAGCCAAGCACCCTTTCTCCTCTGACAGGTCTTACTGAATTAAGAGAGAAAAAAAAATTAAACGTAAAATAGTCGAGCACTCTGTTTCTTCTGATGGCTGTTAATGCATAAATGGAAGAAAATAATTTTAAGCTAAATCTTTCAGAATGAGGATGTGCTGAAGAAGTGTGTACAGGATTACCAGGTGAAGTTGAAGGCTGCCGAGGACAAGACTGTCTCTGTACGGCAGCAAGCAGAGGAGAAACTGGCTCTGTAAGTCCTTTATTGACAAAGAACATGTTATTTGGGCCTTGTTACACATGTTGACATGATAGACCATGTTACTTGGGCCTTGTTACACATGTTGATGTAGACCATGTTACTTGGGCCTTGTTACACATGTTGACATTGACCATGTTACACATATTGACATAGACCATGTTACTTGGGCCTTGTTACACATGTTGACATTGACCATGTTACTTGGGCCTTGTTGCACATGTTGACATAGACCATGTTACTTGGGATTTGTTACACATGTTGACATAGACCATGTTACTTGGGCCTTGTTACACATGTTGACATAGACCATGTTACTTGGGCCTTGTTACACATGTTGACACAGACCATGTTACTTGGGCCTTGTTACGCATGTTGACATTGACCATGTTACACTGTTGACATGATAGACCATGCTACTTGGGCCTTGTTAGACATGTTGACATAGGCCATGTTACTTGGGTTCCTTTACAAATATACTACTCAAAATTTGATGAGGATCACTTATAAAATTTCGATTATTTCTCTTGTAAGTTTGAAACGTTAAAATATTTGCTGTGATTCTGAAAATTCGTTTATTTGACATTAGCTTTGTGCCAGGTATGTCGATAGAATAGTCTAACTGTATGAAAAAATACTTATATTGGGTTTACCATTAAGAAGATCTTTAAGAGATAAAATGTGATTCCTATCAAATTTTGAGTAGTATATGTTTACATGGACCATGTTTCTGGGGCACTGTTAGTCCAATATTGACATGGACGATACCGGTATTGGCACGGATGTATCAGCTGTTCTGGTTCAACAATGTTCACCTATGGATAACAGCCATATCCCATGGAGTAAAGGGTTAGCTCCTGTATTGACGTAGACTATATCAATGGGGCTCTGTAACTCCTCATAGAACATGTTACACAGGCTGTGTAAGTACCTGATTCACAGAGATCATGCTGCTTGGTTTGTATCAACACAGATCATGTTGTTAGGGTAATAACTGTACAGCAGTAAGTCCTGTATTGACATAGACCATTGTAAATCCCAAGTTAAGTCCTATGCTGGCCATAGATCATGTTATGGTTGGGAGTAGTTTGGAGTGGCTGATAGTTGTGTGATCATTGGCAGAATGAATATTTTAATATGAAATACGGATATATGAAAGTTCTTGCTTTCAGTTTAGAGTACAAGTATCGTGCATGAGTGTGACGTGACATTACTCATTTTACCGCACATGATCTTTTTCCTAGGATTTCCCTCCCCAATAAAACTTGTGGGAAACCTTTATATTATATCGGGAATTCAAGAAATTCAACGTCATTATAAAATTAACATGGTTAGTTGCTTTTATTACACAGGGCCAGTGATGAAATGGACAAGTTGAGAAAATCAACCACGTCTGAGGTGGCTAGATTGGAGGCAGCATTGAAGAAAACAGAACTCAAAATACAGGGACTGGAACGTAGTCTAGAACAAAAGGTAATCAAATTGTTAACATTGCAGATAATGCTTACATCTGGTTAAAATTTGAATTGAATTGAAGGGTTAAAATAGGGATTCATTCATAAATTAACTAGACATATTAAAATTTACATGATATCTTTGTTGTTGTATTTATCAGTGTTAAAAGCATACATTTTCAACCAATGATATTTGCAGCAGAAGTGCACAGTTTGAATGAATTTTGTTTATTTTTCTAGATGCAGGAAAATAGTGAATTGACAGCCATATGTGATGAACTTATAGCAAAAGTGGGCGGAGATTAAATAAATACTTCCTGTGAAGTGGACACAGAAATCATAAAAAGAAAGCAGAGTGGGTTTTTAAGACGGGAGCCAAACTTCCACAGTTGATGGTTTGGCTAGACTCGATGGTACATAACAACCTCACCAGTGTAATAGACCGTTGTGACATAATTGTTTGCAGCTTATGAAGTTTTAAGTCATGCTTGTAATAAATAAAAGGTTTATACAAGAAAGAGTGATGATTGGGACCTATGCTCTCAGACCAAATGATGTTGCTTGCCTTTTTTATTGTACAGTGTTAAAATTATGTCAAACTTATAAAAATTATCCTTAAAATGATCTTCTACAGAATATTGTAAGATAAGCTATACTCTTCCATCGAGCAACTTTGGTGAGTGGAGCAGTTGGTTGCCTTGACATTTATTGCAAGTTATAAATTATGTATTTTTAGCCTTCAGTTTTCACTTTTTTTTATGTTTTACTTTATTTTAAGCAGTGAAAAAATTGCAGATACGCCAATCAATCATAGATCTTTACATGCCACTGGGGCAGTAATAATTCTGGTATAATATGTTATAAAAGTAAGATAAAAGTCCTGTCTCAGATCTTAATGTTTTAAAGTAAGATACAAATAGGAGACCTGTCTCAGGTCTCGGTGTTATCAAACTAAGATAAGAACAGGAGACCCGTTACATGTCTCGATCTTATAAAACAAAGATAGGAGACCAGTCTCAAGTATAAGCAATCTAGCTTGGTCTGGCTCTCTGATAGGTTAATATTGAGCAGTCTTAGCAAAGACAAGTGGCAAGCTTGAGGCTGGATACTGGTCTTAAGCCACTGTTGTATAACTTTTGGGTCAGAGCTCTGAGCATTACTGCTGATAAAATGATTTAAGAATAGTTACTAGGGTTTTTGTGGGGGTTTCAGGCTCTTTATGCTCTTGCAGATTGGTGTAAGAATTCCAAGTAAAGGGAGATAACTGTAAGACTGGTGCATATGCTGTTCAGTTATGAAAGAAATTTAGCAAGTTTTTGTGTTCACCATTAACACCCATAGTTTAATAATCTCATCTAACTGTAGCAATACTTACCGATATATGTATGGTACATTCAGACACTTTGAGCATACTATACATGCCCATTAGTCTTGCAGGAATATTGTTCTCAGTCATTTTTTACTATTTATTTTCAGTAATGTACATCGAGGGTTCAGTGCAAGACTATTGTAACTCCTTTATTTCAATGTAGTTACAATAGTTTTGCACTGACCCCTCGACATGTTTTATGATATAATAATTTTATTAACCTTAACTTCATGGATGCAGCTTTTATCCCAAGTGTGACCAGTGTAGATCCAGATCAGTCCATTATAAATTCAGATCAGTCCATTATAGATCCAGATCAGTTCATTATAGATCCAGATCAGGGTGATGCATATTTGTGTTCATCATTACAAGGATCAACACTGTCTGCTTTTTGATCTGTAAGCCCATTTCTAACAGAAAACAAACTGTATATCCAGATCAGACAGAATGGATGTGCATGCAGATCTGGATCTACAAGGGTCACCCATGTGATTTAAGGCTCTGCACGGTGGATAAAACCAGTGACTAGGTTTTGTGTATCTCATACAGGTATTTTATTTAATACAGGCTGTAAGCTGTTTACATATACATGTAGTTGCAGTTTTTGTATCACTGGGTTAAGGTAATAGATTTACTCAATAACATTTTATTGGAATTCATTGTAAATCGATATATTATATTTTACCCTTTTAAAATCGCCTGCTAAAATGTACTCACATTATTAACTTTTGCATGAAATATTCTGCTGCATGAAGTTCCAAGCTGCTTTTAATCAGAAAATGCTGTTAATATCAGGGCTCCATATTAAATCAGGAGATCACAGTTTTATAATCGAGGGCCCAGAGTAATGTCATTAGTTTACCATTTATCCATTAACCGATGTCCCATTCATGTTGCTGCTTTGTCCGTCAGGTCCATCTGCATAGTTTTAAACATTACTTACTCATTCACTATTACATCAATGTCTATTATTACAATTATTTCATAAGTTTTGTCAATAGAAACTCTATGTGATATGCTTTGTCAATAGAAACCATATAAATAACAGTATGTGATAATAGAAACCTTTAATGTTTTAATAATTTAATATGCTTTTCCAAAAGAAACCTAAATTATACATTAATTTGATATGCTTTGTTTTTCAAGAATAGAAACCAAATTTTTATGATATGTTTAAGAATACTTGAAAGTCATGTGACAATTAAGATGATTTAAATACATGATCAGCAAACTGTTGTACTATTTTATATTGCCATGTTCTCTTGACGAGTATTCAGCAGAAAAACTATTAACCCATAGCCGACATACCATCATGCTTGGTTATTTAAACAGAGTATCATGTGACCTTTTACTTGCCCATCATCAGTTATACAATAATTTCATAAGTTTTGTTCATAGAAACTTACATTATACAATAATGGTAGTAGACTTTTAATGGAAATACTCATTCTAATAAATAAATAAAGAAAATCATGTATATTGGATTATGATTGACAGGACCTCGTAAATAACTCTCGGCTAGACGATATCCTGTAAAAATGCAATAAATTTCTGGGTCTTTAATTTGAAAAACTGGCCTCAAATTCATGATAAAATACCCTAGTTGCTTATCAAACTTGAATTGAATATACTTGGGCATTTAGTAATTTATCTGCTAGGTGAAGAAAACAGAAAGTAGTGAAAAATAATTTTAAATATTAATCTTTCAGTTATTTTCCTTCAAATGTTGTGATTTTAACCCTTTCCTCCATAATGCCTTGATGCCATGGTCGAACAGTGAAGATCCAGATCAGTAGCACATCTGTGCCATCTGATTACAATCTGCACTGTTCACCTTTTGATTTATTAGGTTATTTCTAACCAAAACAAGCAAACAGTGTAGATCCTGATCAGCATGAATGATCCGGCTGATTTGGATCTACACTGGTCGCACACGCGTAAAATGGCGTATTTATGTAGTTAAGGGTTAATTTGTGTTAATAGACACTTTTTTTTTACAGACCAACTGCTAATGTTTATTCCAGTTTATTCCTGGAATTGGGGGCTGAATCTTCTGTGGCTAAGTGACTTCCTGCTTGTCTTAGCTTTGTGTTTTGATGTGATATCTTAAAGTGCTCGTCTGTCTCTCTGTCTGTTTGTTTGTATGCCAGATTCTATGCTTGTTTTATGTTAGACTTGCAAATATTTTTATGCCTTGTTCCTGTTTAATGGGTAATGTGTTTTTAAATTATTTATTTATGTGATTGGGGTACTATACGAAGATCTGTGTGTATAAAGTCATTTTATACTATGGCACAAGCCATGTGCTTTTTCCTTTAGGGCACTGGGAGCATAGATTGTAGTTCAGATAAGTTAAAACTTCTGCACACTATCTGCAAATACAACAGTTTTATGTAGATTTTGTTTAGAGAGTGATAAAAAATTGATATTTATATCACACATGTCAAACCATGTATCTGTTGAAATATCTAAACGAAAAAATAAATAATGTTCAAATTTTAATGGTTCTTTGTCTGTCAGTTATTGTCCAGACAAAACCTGTGCCAAAGGTTATAAAACTGAGCTTAGAAACCAGTCTCAAATCTCAAGTATTTGATTGGCTGAAATGGCAACTGGTCCAAACTCAGTTTTATTACCTTTCAGCACTGGCATAGCCTCTGTATTGAAAAGAGTATAACCCACAGGATTGCAAAGTACGGGTAAGGACAGCATGTACATGTTCTAATGTCATCATTGATACACAAAATCAGAGAAGAATTTGTCTTGATTATTTTGTGGTAAAAAGTATGACAAATGCCTCCTGATACAGAACCATTATTAGGAGCATAAGTTGCAATAATACTTGTTTTGCAGCACATTGTAAACAATAAAAGTGTTAGAAAATCACACCTTGGATAAACCCAAATCTTTTGGTGTATTTTGACCATTAAACCCATAGTGTGACTTATCATTTAGATAGGGCTAAGGTCAGCCTTATTAAGGTGAACATTTGCATGCTTTGTTGAGATCCCTGGAGAGATTGCCAAGATATGCTCCAGAAACCAGTTTTTTGATGGACAGAGATAGCAATCACTTTATGTACCTGACCCTCGGGTATTTGGGGACATTAAAATGATGAGAATTTGATGAATAATGTTTATATCGGAAGCCAGCAGACAGTTTGATCATAGTACTGCATTCATGTAACTTTGGCTAAAGTGAGGTTTCAACAGCAGAGTTACTTGTAATAAGACATATAGCAGGTAATCAACAGCTTTTAAACTTGCTCATCAAATGTTTTCAATAAGCTTCAATATTGGTGCATCCATTATATATATATATAAGTCTGGTCGAGTAAAAGCAGACTCCCAGAATCCCTCATCTTCTTTCGATGATGTTCACGAGTCCCCTACCATCTGGTGGGACAATAGAATCAAGTAGGGAACTGGTGTACAAAACCAGTAAATCTTAAGCATTAACAATATAGACACAGCTTATACATTATGTGCAACATGTGTAGATCTTATCAGCCTGCAGCCAGATTTGGATCTACACTGATCACTTTAATTTATTCGGTTATTTCTGACAGTGTAGATACAGATCAGCCTGCAAAGATGGGATTAACGGCACGTGCCAATCCACTGAGTAATGTGGTAAATATTCATAAAAGTCCATGGGATATGGCTGTCAAATCATGGGCGAACAGTGTAGATCCAGATCAGGCAGCACAGATGGGAACAAGCAAATTCGTTGAATTTATATTCCCCGTCGAGTACTGGTTATTACTAACACAACAGCAGAAGACATTATATAGTTATTTGGTTTCTTGACAGGGAATGTGAGGATATATTGCCAGTCTAGGTGTCATATTACCCGAGCCGCAGGCGAGGGATAATATGACACCCAGACCGGCAATATATCCTCACATACCCTTTCAAGGAACCAAATAATTGTTTTATTATACTGCAAAGACTTTTTCAGACAAAATTAATTAGAAAACATCGATTTTTCATTTATTTCGCTTATTTAATGCCGAACGGCTTGATTCCCCTCTGAGAACCTCAATAATTACATGTCTGACGTCATTAATTTACCTGCATGACGTCACTTCTATAGAAATTGAATGGACTATCGATTTGGTATTGATTTACAAAATATGAGAATAATCTGATCGTTTTCAACGTTAAAAACATAACATATATATTTTCTGTAACAATTTTAGTAATCCCTAAGCATGCCGCTTTATAACTTACAAGGTCGGCTTCAAATTATGCATTTTTACGGAAAATCAAAACAAAATGGCGGACGACAACAAAAGGTGGGAGGCCAGATGGGGAAATTCAGGCATGTGCGTTCATATCTACGGCCGATCCGTAAATACGGATATACATCAATGGCAAATTATCCAATCAAATTCAAGCAAATTTCTTTGCAGTATAATAAAGGGCTTTATTTAGATATTTATCATGGCAAAAACAGTGAAAATAACAACTTCTGATGGTGAAAAGTGTTGGGCAGCTCACCAGAATATAAGAATGAGACGTAAAGTGTTCAAGTTGTTGAAATGAAGAACGCAGTAGTAAAAAAATAGCACAGTTTTTAATTGAAATCCATGCAGAAGATGCAGAGAAGTAGCGGGAAACAAATACTAGTCTATATGCATAGTGCATAACTTATCAAATGGCCATAACTGTGTTAAAAGGTCAGACCAGAACAAGACAACAATATGGGCATCTTGTCTTGGTATTGATGGTTTCCATAGTTTGATTGAAATCCATCCAGTAGTTGCAGAGAAATAGCAAGGAAACAATACTGCTCTACATGCAAAATGCATAACTTATCAAAGGGCCATAACTCTGTTAAACGGTCTTACTGGAACAGGACGACAATAAGCGCATCTCCTGTTGGTATTAAAGGTTTCTAGAAACATTTATTGAAATCCATCCAGTAGTTGCAGAGAAATAGCACAGAAACGAATAGTGCTGTATATTCATAATGCGTAAGTTATCAAAGGGCCATTACTCTGTGTTAAACAGTCTGACTGGAACAAGATGACAATATGCATATCTCCTCTTGGTATTGATGGCTCCCAGAAAGTTTCATTGAAATCCATCTGGTAGTTGCAGAGAAATAGCAAGGAAACAAATACTGCTCTATATGCATAATGCATAAGTTATCAAAGGGCCATAACTCTGTGTTAAATGGTCTGACCAAAACAAGACGACGATAGGCACATCTCCTCTTGGTATAGATGGTTTCCAGAAAGTTTCATTGAAATCCATTCAGTAGTTGCAGAAAAATAGCACGGAAACGAATACTGCTCTATATGATTAATGCATAGGTAATCAAAGGCCCATAACTCAACGGTCTTACAGGAAGAAGACGATGATATGGGCATCTCCTCTTGGTACTAATGCTTCCCACAAAGTTTCGTTGAAATCTATCCAGTGGTTGCAGAGAATAGCGCGGAAACAAAATTCGGACTGACGGACAGCGTGACGGACGGACAACACCAAAACAATATCCCTCTCCCGATTTCATCGGCAGGGGATAATAAAGGCATGTGCCAATCCACTGAGTAATCGGGTAAATATTCATAAAAGTAAGTGGGATATGGCTGTCGAACCTTGGGGAAACAATGTAGATCCAGATCTGCCAATGCATCAATTTGATAAATCAAGTTATTTCTGACCAAAAAGTGACCAGTGTAGATCCTGATCAGACATTAAACTGGCCACATATACCATAAAATCTGTATATACAGTTGAATAATGGTATCCAAAATTGAGCTTGTGAGCCTGCACTATGTGGAATATCAAGAATGATAAAACAACATCACACTTCCAACAATTATATTCTTTATTATGTTCTTTAATATAAAAACACAAGATAATTTTAATTTTCAACAGAAACAAAATAACTGCAAGTTTGAGGTTTGCATTTAGAAAGATTCAATACAACTTACAACACATTTAGCACAAAGCCACATATACAATACACAAATATTTTTTTTATGAAACAGTCAAAATAGCAAGAATATCATTATAAACAAAGTTTGGACTACTAATGAATTTACAGAACATTTTACTATTGTTTTTTTTTTAATTTTAATGGCCATAGATATTTTAACCCTTTACTCCATAGATAAATCTTTATTGCTTTGGCAAACAACTTCTGATCTGCAGTGTTTGCTTTCAGATTTATTAGGTTTTTCTGGCCATAAAGCAAACAGTGCAGATCCTGATCAGACGGCATGGATGTACCCGACTGATCTTGATCTACACTGTTCCCTCACGCCATAAAGGCGAATATATGGAGGAAAGGGTGAAGCTGTTAAATGAAGGCTGAACTGTTGCACCACATATGAACACAACAAAAAGTGATAACATTGAACAGTATCATAAACATACATGTCACATTTCGATAGGATAATTGAGCAACAATTGCATACAAGCTGCTTGTGTACAAACATCATCTGGACGATTAATTAAAAAGCTCATGTTGCTCCTTTATCTTATCGAAATGTGTGACAACAGTGACAATAGTGAAAAAGAAGTGATTATATCTTCGAAACAGGAGATGCACTCCTGGCCAAAGCGTGAAAAAAAAAAAATCAATCAATAAGTATGTCAGACTGAAAAATATTTTAAGTAGTGTCATTACAATTAACAATTTTAAATGTATTGCATTATTTTTAAATTAGTATATTCAATACCATGAAAGGTGTACATGCATTTTAATTATCTTGTTTTCATTTCATCTTTCATGTTGCATTAAAATTGAATATAGACCGTTAATATTTAAAAACTCACAGTGAGTTTTTGCAGCAGCATGTATAAGCAATTAAATAAATCAAGTCATGTGATTTTATGCCCCAATTTTTTCTACTCTTGTATAAATTATTAAGTGTTTAGGGCAGGAGGAACCTATGCAGCTATATTTAGAGGAGAAATGTCTTTTCTATGTCACTTTGTTTCATCTTCCCGCAAAAATGTATACATGCAATGAATGTAAGAAAATATTCATTACATAGTAAAAGTTTCAAGAGACATTTCCAGGAGAAACACAACCCGACAGCGGTATTCAAGCATTGATGCAAGACAATTAGCATTAGACATAAATTGTCGTAAGGCAAAAGTAGACAACACTCAAAAATATTACGATTATTTAAGAGAGGATGATTCTTACTTTGACCTACTTGATAATCACACCATAATGGGTGTTCAGTTAGACATTTCTGTTGCCCGCAGGTACTTTGCCAGAAAATGTTTTAAGGTTGATAAAGGAATTTTTTTCAAAAAGGGCAAAGTTAGAGCCATTGCTAAGTATTTGTGACAATGCCCAAGTTCAACTAGATGGGTGTTCAATTAACATTTGTGTTGCTCTCTGGTAATTTATCAGAATAAAAATCCAAGAACAAACAGGGGCATAACTCCATCAAATTTGACCTTGACGTAAAGAACTTAGCATCATCATGACTGTGTTGTCATATCCAATACGATTTGAAAGTTTGATGAATAAATATTAAGCAATGGCAGTTATAGCCAATGTTAAGTTTTCCTGACAATATTCAAGTACATAGAAGAACTGTGAAATGTGAACTTGACGTAAAGCCAGTCTCGGAGTATCAGTTGGCTTGGGAAGAGAGACAGAGAGCCACTTCCACTAGCCCCATCCCCATCTTGTGAACTTTGAACATTTGTCTTTTTATCAGTTTAGGTAAGAATATTGATTATTGTTTTGTTTATTTAAAAACTTCAGAATATCAAAAAGAATAATGTTCCCATTTTGTGAATTTTATTATAAATTCTTTCATTACTAAATAGAACTAGATGTTTTTTGTGAAAAACGCATGTCTCCCCCCTGCGCCCAGACCCCTGTGACCTTGACCTTTGACCTACTGATCCCATAATCAATAGGGTTCTTCTACTCAATAAGGGCTATTACCCTATTTAGTTTGAATGCTCTGGGTCAACCAGTAATTGACCGGATACGTTTTTTACTCTTCGGGGCCCCTGTGACCTTGACCTTTGACCTACTGACCCCAAAATCAATAGGAATCCTCTACTCAATAAGGACATCCATCATATGAAGTTTGAAGGGTCTGGGTAAAATAGAACTCCTGTTATTGAGTGGAAACGGTTTTCACTCTTCAGGCCCCTGTGACCTTGACCTTTGACCTACTGACCCCAAATCAATAGGGTTCTTCTAATCAAAAAGGGCTATCACCCTATGAAGTTTGAAGGCTCTGGGTCAAACGGTACTGCAGTTATTGAGCAGAAACGGTTTTCACTCTTCAGGCCCTTGTGACCTTGACCTTTGACCTACTGACCCCAAAATCAATAGGGTTCTTCTACTCTATAATGGCTATCATCCTATGAAGTTTGAAGGCTCTGGGTCAAAGGGTACTCGAGTTATTGAGCGGAAACGGTTTTCACTCTTCGGGTCACTGTGACCTTGACCTTTGACCTACTAACCCCAAAATCAATAGGGTTCTTCTACTCAATAAGGGCTATCACCCTATGAAGTTTGAAGGCTCTGGGTCAAAGGGTACTCGAGTTATTGAGCGGAAACAGTTTTCACTCTTCGGGTCACTGTGACCTTGACCTTTGACCCACTGACCCCAAAATCAATAGGGTTCTTCTACTCAATAAGGGCTATCATCCTCTGAAGTTTGAAGGCTCTGGGTCAAAGGGTACTCGAGTTATTGATCGGAAACGAAGTGTGACAGACGGACAGGGCAAAAACAATATGTCTCCCCCAGAGGGGGGGAGACATAATTCTTTTCTATTGTACATATATGATTATGTTGAAGGACTGCAAATTTGTTAACATCATAATTATGCACAAGTGTGGATTTTGACACAGTCTGCCTTTAGTTTGCTCTATTCGGCAATTACTCAGCTGTACATTTTCCATGCTAAGGGTGGTAATGTGGCTGGAATACATCGAAATTCATGGAAAACCACAGAAAAGTGTGGAAAATACATCGGTTTCTGTGAATAATCATATAATGTGGAAAACATTTACCGGCCTCAGTGCGGAAACTCATGGAATCACGGCTGGAAACCTTAGGCCAAAACTTCACGGAAGTTCCAGAAATCTGTACTTAGAAACATTTTTAGTCGTTTTCATGCTGGAATATGCTGGAAAAGACTTTGAAAAATGTTGCTCTTTCATTTTTGCTCATAACTTAGAAAATTTTCTCACAAAAATTATGCTGTGAAAATGATTCCAGGAACAGCTCATGTCAGATGTTGAAGGAATGACGAATTATTCAAAAGCCTCCAAGAAATTGTTTCAGCTGCTATACAGCCCTGAGGAAGTCCAGGGGAGGTCACTGAGTGGCTGTAGGGCCAATAACAAGTTTGAGGAGCAGCCGGGATTGGAGGCTCTCAGAATTACAAGTGATCTACGGTACTAATTTTTAGCATTAAAATAACTGGTATAGTTTGATTTATAAGATGACTGCTTCAATGTCATAAGGGCTGAATATCTGCCTTATCAACATTCCAATTTAAGAATCATTTTTGACCAATCCCCTCAAAAAGTATATAGGGAGAGGCCACATCCAGAAATTAGAACCTCCACACACAGTTGGCTTTATCCAGACATTACAGCCTTACCAAACAGTGGGCTACACTGAAATTACAGCCTTCCTACACAGCCACATCCAGAAATTACAGCCTCCCTATAGTTGGCTTTATAAAAAAATTACAGCCTCCCCACACAGTCGGCTATATCCAGAAATTTCGGCTTCCCCACACAGTCGGCAAAATCTAGGAATGTATATAATCATAAGACTTAAAAGAATTGAAACAGTGACCACAAAAGGCAATAAAGTTACTGTATTTGTTTCCAGACATTATCTAGGAGAAATTCGGCATCCCTGAGGGCATCGTCAGGGAAAAGCTTCAAGAAGTGTTGAAGCCATGCCGACAGACAACAGACAGGATGGCAAGCAATGAAAAGAAATAGAAACCATTGCTGTTATTTTTTGTTAGAGAAAGAAGTTTTAAAAATGATTAAGCATACAGCCTTTTCTTTTTCTATTTTCATCCCTGGTATATAATGTACATGAAACAATTATGCTCAATTTAATTTTTGTGATTGGAATTTGTCTGTGACTTCTAATTAAATAGATTTTTTTAATTACAGTTCGTGTGCATGTGACATTAAACTAGGAGGGTCCTTCTGTGATTCCCAAAATGGTTAAGAGACCAAAAACATCGTACCTCTAGTGACAGAAAACAAATATTAACAGAAAACCACATATACAGCATAGGAGATAAGACGGCAGGGTATGATGCCACCCATGTGGACCAGACAGCTTGAGACTAGGATGGACCACACTACAGTAGACTCCACGAAATCGGCTCGGCTATCGGGTATTGGCTATAAGAATATATCGGCAAATTGGGTACGATTTTCAAACACAAAACCATTTCCTATATAAGCAATGTAAGTTTTATCGGCCATTAGGATATCGGATTTGAGAATATATCGCCCAATCGAATAGAAAATTTGCAAATTTTCTTGCCAAAACCGATTGAAATCGAATATTTACATCGCCTGTTTACAGGAAATGACACCGGATGTACCGTTTATCATCCGAATCAAAGCTTAATTATTTGTCTATTGTCCACTGATAAATCCAATTAAATTTTCTCGACAGCTAACAAGAACAGTGAAGCCTTCGGGCAAACAAACTGTAACCAGGTCCTGTCACCTCTTGTAAACAGCTTATTCAATCAGTCGTTAAAAAATCATTACAAATACACAGCAACCTAGCCGTTATCGAGACGTTATTGGTACATGTACTTACAATAATAAACGTTTAAATTCCATTGTCTCTTTTTAATTATCACATAATCCACACAATTCAAAACAAACAGAAAGTAATTTTCTCAAACATGTTTTTAAAACACTCGTAGATGTAAGTACATTTCTTTGATCCGCCTTCCCTCTTAATTTCATACCGAAACTAAATTTGATTGACAGTTAGTATGGAGGTAAACATTGATACCAACCGTCAATGAAATGCAACTTCAAAGGAAATTGTCGGCTCGTATCAAGACTGTGTTGTTTGATCGGCTCTGCTTTGTAATCGTTTGATCTACAAGAAGTGTATACGTGACATTTGTCATTTTTAGCTGGGTTAAATTGGTTGATGATGCAATAATACTGAAATATGATACTTGAGATAAAATTGGGATGTACTTTTTTATGGAATATGTTCGCATCGGTTAGTGTTTTAATACTTATTTTACATTCACATTGTAAATGTCGCAGTGTCATAATATAATTTGAAACTTCGATTTTGTAGCAGTACATGACAGAAGGGTCTATTAATCAACTAGAATTATCACTGAAAGTGATTAAATACCCCCACATGTATGCTTGATAATTGAACTGGGAATGCTTCGAATCAATGGCATAATGTGCCCCACTTTCAATCCAAAGTGTCGTCTTCACAGTAGCCACATATTCAGCAAGTTTCATCACAATATCTCATTCCTTCTAAATTTATTGAGCAGAAATGGTTTAAATATGTTAGTAACAGTGGCCTTTATCTAACTTTTATCTAAGAACTGTGTGCCAAACATTGTTTATGAGAAATCATCCAGAAACCATTTTTTCTATTTTTAGTAACAGTGACCTTGACCCCATCAGGCCCAATTTCAATACCAAGTTTCGTCTTCACAGACACTACCTATATAGCAATTTTCATCACAATATCTCATTCTGAACCAAAGTTATTGAGCATACAGTTTATTTTCTATTTTTAGTAACAGTGACCTTGACCCCACAGGCCTTGAATCCCAAAAGTCATCTTCACAAAAACCATCAATACACCAAATTTCATTTAAGAATCTCATTCCAAGCTATAGTTACTGAGTGGAAACGAAGTTTTGAAGTTTAAATAACAGTGACCTTGACCTCACAGGCCCCAAAGTCAAACCTAATCTTTATCTTGTTATGTTACATCTGTGTCCCAAAAAATAATTAAATCTATGAAGTATTTCATGAGTTATAGTCCAGAAACAATTTTTCTTTTTTAAGTTACAGTGACCTTGACACTGACCCCTCAGGCCCCAAAGTTGAACTCGACCTGTATCTTCTGATATTACATATATGTACCAAAAAAGGATTTAATCTGTGAAGTTTTTCATGAGTTATTATCTGGAAACCCTTTTTCTATTTTTAGTAATACTGACCTTGACATTGACCCCACCAGCCCCAAAGTCGAACTTGACCTGTATCTTGTGATGTTACATCTATTTACCAAACAAGGATTAAATCTGAGAAGTGTTTCATGAGTTATCATCCGGAAACCATTTTTCTATTTTTAGTAACAGTGACCTTGACACTGATCCCACCAGCCCCAAAATCGAACTTGACCTGTATCTTATGACGATATACCTGTGTACCAAAAATTATTTAATTCTGTCAAGCCTTTCATGAGTTATCATCTGGAAACGAAGAATCCGACCGACCGACCGACCGACAAGCTCACTCCTATATACCCCCTCAAACTTCGTTTGTGGGGGTATAATTAATAAACATATAAATAATGCATATTTATCATGAGTATTGTCCAGAACACGATCTACCTGACTTCCCTTGTCAACAAATATATGCATATTTAATGACGAATACGCTTACCAGGGAATCAAATACTCCGGGCAATAGAATATTTTTAGCTGACAATTTGTGTATTCGATTTCCCGGAGTCTACTGTACACTCCTGAAGAAACAGCCAATTGTGAAGGATACGCCAGATGCGGTAGTGATATATATTATATATGAAAGTTTCATTGTAACAATATTAAAATAAAATTCATACCTATCCTATCTAGTGATTTTGTGGAAGAAATCCTAAAAAGAAACTTACTTTTATTCCAAACTATGAATACATATAATTTTTTTTATTTTTAAATTTCTAATGAAATCATTTTTTTGTATTCACTCAGTGAAAGAAAACCATCCTTTCACTGGCACAACAATTTTTTTTAAAAGAGTAGAAATTAGTAAAATGTTTCAATTACATTATATAATTTTTGCATGTTGTTCAATTCAAATATAACCACTGTTAAAGTTTATGTTTTCATCTTTGTCTGTTAAAGGTAGATAAGAAAACAAACTTCTATTTTTACAGGAAGGGGTAGCAATCAACACAGATTTGCTAAATCTTACAATGATATTAAGTGACATGGGTCGAAATATTGAGAATACAAGGGCACAATACAATAGCAGAAAATTAACAGGAGTACTGTATGTAAGTCCACTAAATGAATATGCTTTCTTATTAAATGTATTTTCAAAACCCATTTCAACAAAGTGTTTGTTATTTTCTAGGGGAGGGTTAGGCAGGCTGTCAAGTGATCTTTCTTCAAAAAGTAGGAAAAAAGTAGGAACCCTTTTGACAAAAAAGTAGGAGAAAAGTAGGAAAAAGTAGGAACTTTTTCCTCAAAAGTAGGAATACATAAACAGTTTTTCAGAGTTGGGACTTCACTCTTTCTGTTACAAATTATATGTATCATGGTCATCCAGCTGAGGCCCCAACACATAAGCCAGACTGGCACTGCTAACTTAAAGAGATGTCTATGTGGAGTCAGTATGGGTCAATTGGGTCTCATCTTGATGAATAAAAACAGCACTTACAGCAATACCATGGGTTTAGTCTTCCTGCTATTATGAGAGATGTTCAAAAAGTAATGAAAATGCAGTTTTATTGCAGAAAAAATATCGACTTTCAGTGTTTCAAGTTATACCTTGATCAGAGCTCTTAGCAGGCCTGAAAAAACTAGACTGTGTCCTGGGGACACGGATGCCCCAAATGCTACAAGAACACTTGTAAAACAAAGGGCCATAACTGTGGTTAAACTAGTCGCATTTTCTTTACGATCATCTTCACATCCTGCTCGATCAATCTTTGCAAGTTTGAAAGAATTCTGCCTATTGCTTAATGAGAAGTTGATGGGAGAGGGACTAGTGCAACTCTCTATGACCCTCACCGAGGGTGCATTTTGAGTGCAACTCTATATGCCTCACACTTCATGGGGGCATAAAAAAGGGGTTTTATAAAGGCTCAAGTCTAAAAAGGCCTTTTACTGTAAATATTTCAAAATAACTAATTAATAAAGGATACATTTGTTAGAATTCTCATTGAAAAAGCATAACATATACATTTGTATCAGTATACAAGTGTAGGGGAAGGGGCCCATACCCTTTTTAATTTTGGGGAAAAAAGTTAATTGACATGGAAACCTACTCTAAAACCACATATATCTGTAATAGGCATGTTTTATATCTAAACTTTGCTATAAATGCTTTTGCCCACAGTTGCAATAGTGTAAACATATCACCAGACCTGATTTAAAAAAAAATAATTTTACAACTCAGCATTTGTTAGAATTCTCATTGAAAAAATTCAGACATTCATAACGCAAGCAGTGCTCAGTTGCAATAAATAATTGGTCATTTTGAAAAATGCTGAGTTACATTATAAATGCTGAACACATGGAAAACCCATGGTCTTGAAAACACTACTGCCAACATCTAAATGTATCTTGTTGGTGAACACAACAGCATTCTGAAAAAACTCAAAAAGAAGGGAGGGGGAGAAATACAGTAGTACAACCATTACAGTGACAAGGCTGGGAGTCTATAGATTTTGAGTGAAAACTACAGGCTTTCTGGCCTTTTTATAGGTTTTTCAGAACGAGGTGTTTTTCAATGCCAAGGGATGGGACCCATGCCCAATATTTTGGGGGAAAATAACATTATTTCTTCTGTAAGGGAAATAAAATATCTTATGTAAAGTTACTTTTTGCAGAAAACTGCAAGATTTTAAAGAAATTTTCTGAGGGGAAGACTGTCTCTACTAAAGAAGAAAAAAAAAGCCCTGAGAAGATTTAAAAGCTTTTAAGTTTGCTCTGAAATTACAGGTCTTAAAGGTTTTAAAGGTTACGCTAGGAGGCTTGCTAGATGGCTCAAACATTCCTCTAAATACTCTTAACATTTTGGCCACTTTCTATCACATGAGAATGACGGTCAGACCTTTTCTACGATGTATAAAGTTATGACTATTTCTGAGGTGTTTAAAGGTGATTTCCTGTTTAAAAAATACTTTTTTGCAATTTAACGGTTAAATTATCAGTTTTAAAAACTTGCATTTAAGGAGTTTTCAACACTCACTTGGCATTAATGAAATTAACTGTTATCTATTTTACCCACATGAGTTTTATAACCCCTTTATTTCTATTTTTGACTTAGACAAATGACATTGTCAGGCCTGTTAGACCAATAGCGGTAGTTATGTAGACAGAAGAAATTCATAGAACTTCACACTTATCAATATGAATACAGGTATGACATTTACAAGTACATTACTTTCTGAACACAAAAAAAATATTTTTAAAATCTCCTTTTAAAAGAAATAGATTTTTTCTTTTGTCCATCTGACAAAAAGTAAGAATAGTAGGAGGTTTTTGTAAAATAGTAGGAAAAAGTAGGAACAAGACTAAAAAGTAGGAAAAACTAGGAAAAAGTATGACCGCTTGACAGCCTGGCAGGCTGTCAAGTGATCTTTCTTAAAAAAGTAGGAAATAAATAGGAACCATTTTGACAAAAAAGTAGGAGAAAAGTAGGAAAAAGTAGGAACTTTTTCCTCAAAAGTAGGAATACATAACAGTCTTTCCAGTCGGGACTTCACTCTTTCTGTTACACATTATATGTATCATGGTCATCCAGATGAGGCCCCCAACACATAAGCCAGACTGCCACTGGTAACTTAGAAAGATGTCTATGTGGAGTCAGTATGGGTCAATGGGGCCTCATCTTGGTGAATATAAACAGCACTACAGCAATACCATAGGTTTAGTCTTCCTGCTCTAATGAGAGGTGTTCGAAAAGTAATGAAAATGCAGTTTTATTGCAGAAAAATATCGATTTTTAATTGTTTCAAGTTATACCTAGATCAGACCTCTTAGCAGGCCTGAAAAAACTCGACTGTGTCCTAGGGATAGAGATGCCCCAAATGCTACAAGAACACTTGTAAAACAAAAGGCCATAACTGTGGTTAAACTAGTCGCAGGAAGAAAACATTTTCTTTACGATCATCTTCACCTCCTGCTCTATCAATCTTTGCAAGTTTGAAAGAATTCTGAACGAAGGTTAATGAGGAGTTGATGCCAAAGATTGGGGGGACAAGTGCAACTCTCTATGACACTCACCGAGGGGGCATTACTAGTGCTACTATATATGCCTCACACTTCATTAGGGCATAAAAAGGGTTTTATAAAGGCTCCAGTCTATGGAAAAAAGGCCTTTTACTGTAAAATATTTCAAAATAACAAATAAACGATACATTTATTGGAATTCTCATTGAAAAAGCATAACATATATCTGTATATAAGCGTAGGCGAAGGGGCCCATGCCCTATAATTTTTTAGAAAAGTTAATTTACATATGGAAACCCACTCTAAAACCACATATATCTGAAATAGGCATGTTTTATAGCTCAACTTTGCTCAAAAATCTTATTTTCACCAAACCTTGCCCACTGTTGCCTTAGTGTAAACATCGTTTCACCAGACCTGATTTTTTTAAAAAATTATTTAACAACACAGCATTTCTAACAGCCACCACAAAAATTCAGACATTCATAAAGCAAGCACTACTCGATTGCAATAAATAATTGGTCATTTGACAAACGCTGAGTTACATTATAAATGCTGAACACATGGAACAACCATGTTCTTGAAAACACTACTGCAAACATCTAAATGTTGGTGAACACAACAGCATTCTGAAAAACTCAAAAAGAAGTTAGGGGGAGAAATACAGAAGTACAACCATTACAGTGGCAAGGCAAGGAGTCTATAGATTTTGAGTGAAAACTACAGGCTTTTTTTCTGCCTTTTTATAGGTTTTTCCGAAGCAGGTGTTTTTTCTATGTCAAGGGATGGGACCCATGCCCTATTTTATGGGGGGAAATAACATTAATTTACTTCATCTGTAAGGGGGATAAAATACCTTATTTAAAACTACTTTTTTACAGAAAAATGCAAGATTTTTAAGAAATTTTCTGAGGGGAAGGTGCCTGTAGACTGTCTCTACTAAAGAAGAAAAAAAGCCCCGAGAAGATTTAAAAGGTTTTAAATTCTCTAAAATTACAGGTTTTTAAAATTTTAAAGGTTACACAAGGAGGCTTGCTAGATGGGTCAAACATTCCTCTTAATACTCTAAAAATTTTGGCCATTTTTGATTACATGAGAGTGATGGTCAGACCTTTTCTAGGGTGTATAAAGGTATGACTGTTTCTGAGGTGTATAAAGGTGATTTCCTGTTTGAAAGAAATACTTTATTGCAATTTAACGGTTAAATCATCAGTTTTAAAACTTGCATTTAAGGAGTTTTCAACACTCACTTGGCTTTAATGAAATTTACTGTTATGTATTTTACCCACAAGTGTTGTAATGAACCATTTTATATCTATTTTTGACTTAGACAAATGACATTGTCAGGCCTGTTAGACCAAAAGTTTTGTCGACAGAAGGAATTCATAGAACTTTTTACACTTACCAATATCAATACAGGAATGACATTTACATTACTTTCTGAACACTAAAAAATATTTAAAAAATCTCCTTTTAAAAGATATATTTAAGATACCGTCATTGTTCGAATATAAGCCGCATTCATGTATAAGCCGCACCCTCCTAAACCTAAAGGAACAGATGAAAATGGCTTAATGCAATGTATAAGCAGCCAAACCTGTGTATTAGCCGCACCCCAAACTTTTTACTGCCAAATTCTGGAAAAAAGTGCGGCTTATATTCAGACAATGACGGTAGATTTGTTTTGTCCAACTGACAAAAAAGTAGGAATAGTGGGAGTTTTTTGTAAAATAGTAAGAAAAAGTAGGAACAAGACTAAAAAGTAGGAAAAACTAGGAAAAAGAAGGAAAAAGTATGACCGCTTGACAGTCTTATAATTATATTTATAAGACTTAAAAGAATTGAAACAGTGACCACAATAGGCAATTTAGTTACTGTATTTGTTTCCAGATATTATCAAGGAGAAATCTGGCATCCCTGAGGCCATCGTCAGGGAAAAGCTTCGAGAAGTATTGAAGCCATGGCGACAGACAACAGGATGGCAAGCAATGAAAAGAAATTATAAACGATTGCTGTTATTTTTTGTTAGAAGTTTTAAAAATGATTAAGCATACAGCCTTTTCTTTTTCTATTTTCATCACTGGTACATGATAATGTACATTAAATAATTATGCTCAATTTAATATTTGTGATTGGGATTTGTCTGTGACTTCTAATTAAATAGATTTTTTTTTAAATTACAGTTCGTGTGCATGTGACATCAACCTACAGGGTTCATACAGAATTTGATTACCAAAATTCCATGATTTTTCCAGGATTCCTCCCAATTTTCCACGATACAAGAAACACATACAGAACTGCATCACAGCAGACTACGGCAGAATAACTGGAAATGGTGTAGTAGTAAGATTCTCATTTTCGTACCCAAGTGTGATTCCTACCCATGGGCGATTCGTACCCAGCATTGAAAGTTGTGATTTATGTTTGAATTTATGTTTTTCATTCATTTTTTTATGGGTTGAAATCAAAAATAGACATAAAAATGTTTTTCCATTACACATACAACTTTTTGCATGATGTTTTCTAATTTTCCATGATTTTTCCATGACGTTTTCCCTAAAATCAAAATTCCATGATTTTTCCAGAAAAATTTTCCAAGACTTTTCCAGTTTGTATGACCCTGACCTAGGAGGGTCCTCTTGTGATTCCCGAAATGGTTAAGAAACCAAAAACATCGTACCTCTCGTGACAGAAAACAAATATTAACAGAAAACCATATATACAGCATAGGAGATAAGATGGCAGGGTATGATGCCACCCATGTGGACCAGGCAGCTTGAGACTAGGATGGACCACACCTACACTCCTGAAGAAACGGCCAATTGTGAAGGATACGCCAGATACGGTAGTGATATATATTATATATGAAAGTTTCATTGGCAAGAATATAGATTAGGTATGTTCTAGAAAAAATATAACATTTATATACAAAATTCATACCTATCTTATTTAGTGATTTTGTGGAAGAAATCCTAAAATGAAACATACTTTTATTTCAAACTAAGTACACATAATTTTTTTAATTTTTAAGGCCACTTCTTTTTAATTTTCTGGTTTACGAGACCGGCAACCTTATTTTTTTTTTAAATTGAAAAAAAAAAAAATCGATTTTGCCGTTTTTATTTTTGCCGATGGTCGAAAAAGTGCGAGTACGAATAATAAAATTGAGACTGAATTTCGCGCCATAAACGATATCGGCAATTTCTGTCGTCACAGACATCAGCTAATGTGAATCTAACGAATCTCATTGGCTGGTTCGTATGTTGACGAATCGGGGCGAGAATCCAGCATGGCTGCGACAGGGAGTGGAAATTATTTTCAGTTGTCTTTGACAAAATCGGAGCCTGGTGGAACGTGTACAAAAAAATTCGTCAGAAGTGTCGAAGGAGAAGACGTTGGAGGTCTACTCTTGAGGAACATCACTTTCGAAAATGTTATGGTTGGTAATAGGTTGTTGACATCTTGTTAACATCATGTAAATTTGCGACATGAAATTATTGATTCTGAGACCCACCGATATAGTCTGATAAATTGTAATGTATGAACGGTATTTAAGCAGCTGGAAATCAAATGTTTGTTAACATGTATATGTGGTCTGATATTAAAATTTACTAAAAAAATAAAATAAACCAATAAAGGAAACACATCTGACAGATTAAGTGGAATGCAACATCACATTCCTAAACTAGTGTAACTTTATTGTACCCGGAGAAATTCTAAGCTATTTTACGCTAGGGTAGAATTTCTTCTGGGTACAACCAAGTTACTATTCAAAGCTATAGCTTACATGATTATTATGCACTTTTACATTCAAATATTTAATAGGGGAGTATTATCAGATACGTTTTCGTGATTATAAAATAAGTAAGTACATATATTTTTTTTTTAATGATGTGATTTTCCAACATGTTTATGTATTATCATAAATTTATTTTTTTTTTTCGACCTGCCAGTGGACATTTTTTTGAAATTTTTTCGTAAACCAGAAAATAAAAAAGAAGTGGCCTAAATTTCTAATGAAATCAATTTGGTTTCAGTGAATGTGAAAGAAAACCATCCTTCCACTGGCACAACAATTTTTTTTAAAAAGAGTAGAAATTGGTAAAATGTTTCACTTACATTATATGATTTTTGCATGTTGTTAGATACAAAATACAATACAATTCAATACTAACCACCGTTAAAGTTAAGTTTTTCATCTTTGTCTGTTAAAGGTAGATAAGAAAACAAATTTCTATTTTTACAGGAAGGAGTCTCCATAAATAGAGATTTGTTGACCTTGAACAGGATACTGAGTGATATGGGCCCTGGAAGGTTATAAAGCTGAGCATGGAAACCAGTCTCATATCTCAAGCATCTGATTGGCTGAAATGGCGACCAAAAAGCATTTCAGACAATCAGATGAGATTTGAGACTGGTTTCCAAGCTCAGTTTTATAACCTTAGGCACTGTCAGAAAATATTGGCATTCCAGAATTTTTCTAGATTTGAGGTTATATCTAAAAGCATGAAAAGCTATTTTACAGAGTATAATTTTGTATTATATTCGTTTCAGGGTGCAAGGAAGTCGAGCGGATATACAAGCCATAAGGGAAGGAGAGGACTGGGTGGCCCATTTGGACAGAAGGAAGTAAGTTGTTTTATCAAGACAACACTGTAAAATGACCAGTCGCCATTTCAGCTAATCAGATCCTTGAGATTGGAGACTGGTTTCCAATCTCAGCTTTATAACCTTCAGCCCTGGGCAGGAATACACCACACACTAGAGCGACATATATCAGCAGAAAACTGAGCAGTTTTGTATCTAAGTCCACTAAATGAATATGCTTTCTTATGAAAAGTATTTTTAAAACCCATTTCAACTAAGTGTTGTTTTTTTTTCTAGGGGAGGGTGAGGGTGGGGGACACATGGATCCTTCTGGATTTCTACACAAAGAAATTACATGTACATATTGTCTGTCCTAATAATTGAACTGGGTTGTAAGTCACATTTTGTTCATACTAGTCTTTATCATTGAACTGGATAGTATATTACATTTTGTCTGTACAAGTCTTGATCATTGAACTTAGTTGTATGTCACATTTTGTCCATACAAGTCTAATGGTTATTGAACTGGGTTGCATGTCACATTTAGTCCATACATGTACAAGTCTTGATCATTGAACTGGGTTGTATATCGCATTTTGTCCATACAAGTCTTGATCATTGAACTGGGTTGTATGTCACATTTATATTTTAGATGATCTAAACTATATGATATGCTACAGTATGATAAAAGCAAACACCTGCAAGACATGTGTGATATTTTTTACTTAACAAACATTTGAACATAATAAGCTATTATTCAACTGAACACCCCAACCCCCACAAACACACACCTCTAAAAATTCCATTTGTAAATAGAATTTTCCTGGCACACCATTCTTCTGGCAACACCCTGTCACATTTATAACATGCTATTGCTTTGATTTTCAGGTGAATGTGACTATTAATTCTGCAAACAGTTACTATGACAAAGGTATCCTAGATAATCAACTGAAAGAGGCTTCAATAGCTCAGAAATGCAAAACAAATGCAATGAAAGGTTGATAATATATTAGTTTCTTTAATTCTAACCTAGATAAGTATATTTTTACATAACAATTACATGGTTCTGTAATAGTAACTAGTAATTTTAATAGTAATTTTACTTTTATAACACTATTAATGATGGACCCTTAATACTGACATAAAAGACAGTCATCAATATTTTTAAATAATCCAGAAGTACAAAGTGAAAAATATTCCACTGCAGTATACCAAGACTTTGCAATGACTAATCTAATTTCAAAGGTAAGACATGCTAAAACATTGTAATATTATAATGATAATGCCTGATAAAAATTCTTCCGATTTAGAAGATAAAATAATGAAGGCATCAAGATGTTTAAAAATTAGCTTGATTTTTATTCTGAAGGACAAAGAAAGCTCAAACAATTTGATGACATTATTCAAGACAGACGAAAGCAACAAGAACAGCAACAAGAGTCATCAGCAAGTGAAAATGTTGAGAAACAAATTTCCGACAGTATTTTGATCAGCTACCCACAACAGGGTCAGCTTAATCAGCTGATCAGAAGTGATCAAGACAGCAGGAAATCCTGGGGTAGTACTGTGACCACAGGTGCGGACAACTCACCACAGGCTGGATTTTCTGGAATTGGGTCAGGCAACAGTGCCTTTGAACCAACATATTCTTTTGTTGGTGACCTCAGATCACCATTAGGCTCCCACTCACAGCCACACATGACAAACCTTCTAACACTTTTTTCCTATCAGGAACTGTTGAAAAAAAAACAAACATGCTCTCAAGGTGGAGAACTGGATCCTTAGGGAACAGTTAAGAATTAAGCAGTCAAAACAAAGACTTGGTAAGCTAAACAATATATTTAACTCTTTTTTCCATATGCATTGTGATTGTGAAAACTTTAATAAACTAAATAGAGAGTATTATCCAGCAGTCCCAACAAATCCCTGAAAACAGGATTCATAGACCGAAGGCAACTAGGCTGTACTTTGTAAATTTGGAAGTGCCGTCAGTTTAAAGTCCAGTCTTTCCAACAACAGAAGCTAAAAAAAATATGGCAAGTCCTATTCAGAATATGGAGGACTTTGAGGAAAACAGTGCTAATGCAAGCATAGAAGAAAGAGTTGATGCGCAGCAGTTCTAATGGGTGGGGAGTGTGTCAGTAGGTTATGTGTTGTTTTTTTCAAATAGAGAATTCATACAACAATAACCCTAAAGATTTAGTTTTATTAATTGTAAATTAAATGCTTCGTAAAAAAGGAAGGGATCTTTCAATTGAATACCTCGTTCTAATCTTGGACAATGGAAACCCCTGTAGTTTTTCCTTAACACAAGTAATAAACAACACATGTGAAAAACATGACTAAAATAAATTAATAATAAATGTTAAACAAAGATGTTTGATGTCTTATTACAGAGTACTGGAGTGAAGAAAGTAAGGATGGTTCTCGATGTCGAATGCTACATCACACAGGCACAGCTGCTGGTTCCCTGACGTTGAATGCTACATCACACAGGCACAGCTGTTGGTTCCCTGACGTCGAATGCTACATCACACAGGCACAGCTCTATCAGGCTCCTAGGAAGTTGATTATATCTTTACCGGATATTTTATTTACAAAGGAACAGATGGCCAAATCTTGTGCAACTGGGTCCAGGAAGGCCCACAATTCATCCTTCACAAGCACTCTTGCCTGCTACAGCTGTACAGTCCATTTAAGGTTTTGTATTAAACTGTTTTAGAAAAGACAATGGTGAAGCTTGTCTTTCAGATCCTGCTTTCAATGATGTTATAAATAGCAAATGAGCCACAGCACACAGGGGCCTAAAGAAATGAACCTAGGATAATTGGGCATCAATATATAAAATATAGGTCTTTTATGAACTTCAGTGAAGAAAATATTTCAAATGATTTAGGTTACATTAATTGGGATGATGTAAATGATCAAGACATGTGGGAAATTTCACTTTGTCTTAAAAAAAAAAGGTCTATGAAAAATTATCTACATAAAATGTACACACCATCCAAGAGAGTCCTGAAGCGAACAGAAAAGACGTACGAGGGATATCTCGAGCAGCTGAACGAAGAGGTCAAGGCATCGTGGCAGGCAGACTTTGAGAAGGTCACCGGGTTAGAGGAGCTGAATGGGCAGTATGCTAAATTAGAAGCTGTTCATTCAGTTCTCAAAAGAAAATATCAATTGTTACAGTAAGTAAAAACCTTTTACTTTGATATTTATGTACTAAAAATGTGTTTACTGTTAACCTTACCATGAAAGTTTGTATATTTTGTAATACTGATTTGGTTGCAAACAATTTAAAACGTAGTTTGTTGTAATAGTGGCCCAAGCTTTCAATAAATCTTTACACATTGTATTCAGGTTGAACGCCTTAGGCAGGAACTAGAGGAGGAGTTTCGTAATAGGCTGCTGCAGCTGCAGAAGGAAATGCAAGACCAGCTGCAGCAGCAAAAGAAGAAGATGGAGGCAGCGAAATTATTACGAGAGAAAGCTGAAGAAGGAGGAAGATGACAAGGCATGTCAAACTGCCCCAAGTTTTTATTAAATCTTTATACAGGGTATTCAGGTTATTAAAAGGAAGTCCACCGTTACATCGCTGTGGCAGAAACAGGGCCATGCCTTAGAGGAGTTCAAGGCGAAGCTGCAAAGCTGTACAAAATTAGCATGAAATATCATGGTGGTACTGAAGTAGATTCCTTGCAGAGAAATTAAGATTTTACTATCAGTGTAGTTACACCTTTGTTGCATGGGCAAACAGTTTAGATCCAGATCAGTCGGGATATTGGTGCCATCTGATCAGGATCTAAAATGTTCGCTTTTTGATTCATTAGGTTATTTCTCACCAAAATGCAACCAGTGCAGATCCTGATCAGATGGCACGGATGTACCGGCTGATCTGGACCTACACTGGGTTGCAAATGGATAAAAATGCATATATATGAAGGAAAGCGTTAAGTTTATGAGAAAACATAGGCCCACATTTCAACTTTATGCAAGCAGGCGTGAATAAGACTTAATGTAGAAGATGATGTTGAAATATATTATCGTCGTATAATAGCCTGCTAAAAATGTTGTGCACAAGCTGCAAGACATAAGCCTTTAGGATAGTTTGGAACATTCAGCCCCAGGACACAAAACATCTCTCATTTTCTTCGAGTAGTAACTCACAGGGGTAATACTCTGTTACACAAGAAGTTGAATAAAGATGACCTATGAATATATGATATATGAAGTATCAGTTTGTTGTTAAAGATCTTATTTTAACAAATAAAAGACTGCATTTTGTTTGGCCAGATATATAGGTTTTTCTGTGTACCTTGGCACAAAATTTATATGAGTATTTTGATTGTTGGAATATTGATTATTAATGACCAACACTGCAAATGTGTTTACTGTTATTTGACCTTACCAAAAAAGTTTGTATATTTTGTAATACTGATTTGGTTGCAAACAATTTAAAACTAAGTTTGTTGTCATAGTGTCAAACTGCACCAAGCTTTTATTAAATCTTTATACACTGTATTCAGGTTATTGAAAGCAGCAATCTTTGGCAGCAATTTTGGCACCATACTTTAGAGGAGGAGTTCAAGGCGGATCTGCAGCAGCAGAGGGAGGAGTTCAGGGCCAGGCTGCTGAGGCAGAAGAAGAGGATGGAGGCGGAGCTGCAGCAGCAGAGGGAGGAGTTCAGGGCCAGGCTGCTGCAGCAGCAGAAGGATTCGGAGGCGCTGCTGCAGCAGCAGAGGAGGCATTCGAGGGCAGGCTGCTGCGGCAGAAGGAAGATTCAGAGGCGAAGCTGCTCGAGCAGAGGAGAGTGCTGAAGCGAATAGAAAATAGGTATGAGGGATATCTCAAGCAGCAGAGAAGGAAAGAGATCAGGGAATCTTGGCTAGCAGACTACGAGAAGGCCCGAGAGTTAGAGGAGCTGAATGGGCAGTACGCTCAGTTACAGGAGCAGTACGATCAGTTAGAGGCTGCCCATTCAGCCCTCAAACAAAAATACCAATTGTTACAGTCTGCCAAACCAGTTGGCTTAAAGAACTGAAAATAATCCTTGAATGAAAGGAAAAATGGCAATTACAAGTTACTGACAATTTATATGCAGGTACCTTTGTTATCTTAGTGTTTGTACCCACTTTTAAGTTTTTGTAATTTCATTCAAGAAGGGATAGCCATCATGTATGATTTTTTTAGCTCAGCTACTGAAGAATTCATGAGATGAGAAAGAAAAAGAATTCCATAATTAAATGAGGTGGCGTGTCAGGGATACAAACTGAAGTTCAATCAAAAAACAAGATATGTTTGCAGTTAATACTTTTAGGTTTACCTTTCAAAACTAGATGGGTGTTCAGTTGAACACTTGTGTCGCCCTCTGGTGCTATGTCGGAATAAAAATGCAAGTAAAAAAAGGGGCATAACTCCATCAAAGAATTTGGCATCATCATGAGCGTGTTGTCATAAGCAATATAATTTGAAAGTTTGATGTAAAAATATTAAGAAATGACAAAGTTATAGCCAACTTTAAGTTTTCGTGTAAAAATCCAAGTACAAAAAGGGGCATAACTCCATCAAATGTTACCTTGACCTTGAGAATTTGGCATCATCTCGAGCGTGTTGTCATAAGCAATATAATTTGAAAGTTTGATTAAGAAATATTAAGAAATGGCAAAGTTATAGCCAACGTTAATTTTTCTTGACGGACAGACGGACGTACAGACGGACGGACAAAGCGGTCCCTATGTATCGCCATTTCTTCGAAAGGGCGACACAAAAATTCTCAACCAATAAAAGATGTCTTATTTATACTTGTGCAGTGTCATGGTCAAAGAAAGTTGGGCACCAATGTTACACAATAACATTTCAGCTTCAGCTAGGCATTGTTGGCATTTTGATAAATAGACTGCTGAGTCAAAATGTGAACAGTGCAGATCCTGACCAGCTGGCAAGGATTTGCTTGCTCATCTGTATCTATGCTTGTTGCCATTATGATAAGTTTGGGTGAAGTAAAATGAGATCTGGATCTACACTGGTTGCCTCTGTAATAAAAGTAGTATATGTGGAGTCAAGGGTGATCTGGATCAACACTGAATGCCAGTAAAATAAAAGTAGCATCTGTGGAGAAACGGGTGATCTGGTTGCTACTGTAAATAAAGGTAGTACCCATGGAGTAAAGGGTGATCTGGATCTACATGGTTGCCAGTGAATAAAAGTAGTAGTCCAAGGAGTAAAGGGAGATCTGGCTGCGCCCAAAATCATAAAACTAAATCTGGAGATCAGTCTCATATCTCGAGCATCTGATTGGCTGAAATGGCGACCAGTCATTTCAGCCAATCAGATCCTTGAGATTTGAGACCGATCTCAAAACTTAGTTTACTGTTGTTGATTACCAGGGTGAGCATTTGACAACATTTTTCATGCATCATGATTAATGTCACCCATTATGCAGAAGATGAACAAGAAGACTTTCAGGGGGGTGTGTTTGGAACTAAAGAAACTTTATTCATGTGTTAAACTAACCTGGAATTAAATTTGAAACAATTATTATTTCTTACAAAAAAAAATCATATGAATTTATTTGTTATTTTATGTTTTTGTACACTAGAGTATTGTTACTAAGGTTTTAATGACATTATTAGGTTTTTAAACTATTTCATAGAGCTGTCCTTATTTCTGTTGGAATTCTTTACCTTGGTTAGTTTAACCTGCAAATAAAGTTACTAACAACCAGCTACAGATGAGGTCACTACATGGCGTGTTGTGTGGTAATAAACAGTAAACCCACAGCATCACCTCCTACATCCTAGCTACATAATTCCAAGATGTGTTTCGATTAATCATTTGAGCATTTGGCAACAAAATAATCTGAACATTTGATAATTCCTTTTCCCTTAATTTACAGGTCAACCATACAACGGGAACAGCAGAGACAGAGTGGTCAGAGCACCTCGTCAGCCACCAGCGAGTCTCGACCGGGACCTCCAGCTGGAGCACGGACGCCACCCTCCGGATGCTCCACTGGAAGAAACCGGCTGCCTAGCACACATCCGCCTCGAACAGAACCTTCACTGGAACTGGACAGCCCACCTCCAGCGGAGATTTCTTCTCCACAACAACAGCATATGGAGACACCGACTACACAACGTCCTCAAGCTGTGGAAGAACAGCCACGTGCTCCCCTCAGAGAAAAGAAGAAGAGAGGGGAGCGGAAGCCCCGAGAGTAAGTTTTCTCTCTGAGCAGGATAACAAGTTAACTATATTAGAACTTATGAAAGAACAACAAAATATATTGTGTATTGGCTGTTTAACCATTTCCTCATAGACACACCTTTATTGCATAGGCGAACAGTGTAGCTCCAGATAAGCCGCCACAGCCCTGCCTTCTATCAGGATCTGCACTGTTCACGTATGATACGTTAGATTTTTTCTGACCAAAATGCGACCAGTGCAGATCCTGATCAGACAGCATGGATGCATCTTTGGTCAACCTTTTACATTATACTCTGAAGGAAGTATAATAATACAATGCTCAAAGGCTTACTCCTTATATACATTGTGTGCCTTGCAGATCAAGGTCAGCTGGCACATTAATCCCATCAGATCTGGATCCACACTTGTCACATCATGGTCAGAAATAACTAAATGAGTCTAAAAGTGAACAAACATCCTGATACTGAATGGTTTGCAACAAAGGTGTATCTATAGAGTAAAGAGTAAAAGTACTCATAATTGGAATTTTAAGAATATCTGAACTATAATAAATTCTTGATCCTTTATTAATGGGATACGGCCTATAGTCTATGTTCAGCAAAGAAGAAAACATGGAAGTTCAGGCTGATCTAGATCTACATTGGATTTACATGGAATTAAAGCTGTATCCATGTATTTAAGAGTTAAAGTAATAAATTATACAAGTTGAAATGTGTAATATTCAGATAAAAGTGACTGTATGTCTGAAAGATTCCTGTTGTTTTTTTATAGATACAAAGCTAAAAGAGATGTGCCCCTGATGGATGAGGATTTGGTTAGGGAGCAGGAAGGAAGATTCAAGTAAGTCTGAAAGGTTCCTGTTGTTTTTTACAGATACAAAGGTCGTAGAGATGTGCCACGTAATGAGGATTTGGTTTGGGAGCAGGAAGGAAGATTCAAGTAAGTCTGAAAGATTCCTGTTGTTTTTTACAAAAACAAAGGTTGTAGAGACGTGCCACGGAATGAGGATTTGGTTAGGGAGCAAGAAGGAGGATTCAAGTGTCTGAAAGAGTCCTGTTGTTTTTTACACATACAAAGGTCGTAGAGACGTGCCACGGAATGAGGATTTGGTTAGGGAGCAGGAAGGAAGATTTACATACGTCTGAAAGATTCCTTTGTTTTTTTACAGCTATAAGGGCATACGAGAAATCAAAATGGACCAACTTTTGGTGGATTCACAGGAGGGCCGCTTCAAGTCGGTTATTGTTCTTGTTTATTAGAATTAGTTTTATGATATTGGGCCCAGTTAATGTGAAATTACTGTTGTTGATTACCAGGCTGAGCATTTGAAAATATGTCATTTACTTTGCATCCTGATTAATGTCACCCATAATGGAGATGATGAACAAGAAAACTTTCAGGGGGGTGTTTATTTGGAACTTGAGAAATTTTATTAAACTTGAAACAAGTATTAATTCTTACAGATGAATAACATGTATATTCACTTTTTGTTTTATGTGCTTGTATGCCAGAGTATTGTTACTAAGTTTTTAATGACATTAAAAGGTATTTTAACTATTTTGTAGTGCTGTCCTTATTTCTGTTGGAATTTTATACCCTCAGATAGTTAAACCTAAAGTTTCTAACAACCGGCTCCAGATGAGGTCATACATAGGGTTGGATACCGAAACCCGGTACTAGTATTTGTATCGAAACTTATTCTAAAAAGTACCGGTAAATACCGTTTCAAAAAGTACCGGTACTCTTATCGATACGTACTTAATAAACCCGAAGAAGAATCCCTCGATTTTACTCGCGTCAAAATCAACAATCATCAAATAAAATCAGTCGCATTTTGTGTACAACGGGTGTCGCCATTTTGTCTAAAACGCTTACGAATCAGACGATCATTATCGGCTTTTTGTTTACAAGAGGTGTGGCTCCGCATGCGGTAAAAGTTTCGAATTTAATAAAACTGTGTTCAATGTGTTTTTGTTTATTTTAATATCTAATTCGACATAAAAATAACGATTAAATATTAAAAAAAGAAAACTCACATCTTAACTGACGTAGCAAATAGTTTAAATGATAATGCGAATTTTCGACTCTAGCTAGCTCTGTATTGGCTATTGCCAATGTAAACATGGTCGGGAGTAGATCGAAGCGTTCCCCATGCAAATATTTTATGTTTTACGTGAATGTGCTGAAGTACAGCATTTTTCAAATATTTACTCAAAGCATTTTACTCATTTAAATGTGCAAATGCACAGATTCTTGTTTGGAATGAATGTGCCAAACTTCAAGCAAGTGCGTCTAGTCATAGTCTATTGTGTAAATTTTGTTGTACGTTAGAAGTTAGGACTTCAGGGTTTCTGGTCAACTCGTACCTGAGTCAACTCGTACCTTAGTCAACTCGTAACCTTTATTGGTCAACTCGTACCTTAATCAACTCGTACCTTAGTCAACTCGTACCCACTTTTTAAAAATATATTCGATTGAGTCGGTAATAAAATACAAAGGTAATCAGATTAAAAATTTAATGCAACTGAGAATGTAAAGTGAACATATAAGTATAAAAAGCATAATATAACAAGGGTAACAAGTAAGACTTTTCAACATAAATACAAAACTTGAGTTATAAGACAAAAACACACACACGCACACGCACGCACGCACGCACACACACGCACGCACGCACGCACACACACACACACACACACACATTTATATACACATATACAAAATATACAATGTCGAGCTGTGGCAGAAGTACAAGGGTGGGGAGTTTGAAGTATGTTCATCTGATCATCTGATTCTGAATGTGTTATAACTGAAAACTCAGCGTACAGCTGGTTTGTATAAAATAAATTCAATTGGGACATTTCGTGATATTTTCGCAATTTTGGCACAAACTGTTTAAGTATTATTTTCGCCAGTTAAATTTTCGTCATTTATCATCGAGAGGCGAAAATTGACCACAGACACTTTCTTTTTTACGTACGTTGATTTGTCGGTACACGTTTGCGCAGATTGGTCGGAATTTATTGCAAACATACAATGAACTGTGCATACATGTGAAAAAGACAAAAATACACAAACTGATTCTTATTTGCTGTCCTCATATACATGTACAAAATTAAAGCTTCACGTGCAGAAATACAAAATACATACAAATTAAGTCACGTCTCTAAACTTCACAAAAAACAACATTTAATTTATGTTTATCATTTTGGTAAACTATTTGAATGTGCTAATCCTGCCGTAAGCTTGAATTTTCTATATTTATTAATAGGATGAAATATTTCAAAATCGACATTTCAAATATATTCCCAACACGACAATCTAAATGAATTATAAGTAAGTTTTAAATGAATTGAAACTAATTAAAATGTAAATTAAAATCACGAGCTATATTGAGCAGCTTTGATAAGCGATAAATAGCGTAAACGTAGCTGAAGACTTCAAGTGTGAAAACACGCTGCGTAATGGCCGTCTACAATCATTGCACGTTCATCAGTAACAAGAAAATTACCATAATCTCTTGAACAGCAAATGCAGTTCAATAGAACTTTGCACAAATACATGCTATTAATGCATCTTTATTTCGCATATATTAAAATAGATGAAAAGGGAACTTTAAAAGCAACGTTCAAACAGTTTGTGACGGTATTTTGTCGATATACCACTTTGCATTTTTGCAGCAAGCATCATCACTTCCGCGGCTCCAATGTTAAAAATTGCTCCTACGCGCCTGGCTCCTCTGTAATAATAACGGGTATCGTTTTCATTTTAATTAATTATATACCTGTATTCAAAGAAATTTACTCTTGTTTTACGATCTGTTTATTGTTAATAACACGCTTAATTGTTTATGCAGGTGCAGATAATAGCCTGAGGCAAGTGTCAGTCCTAAGTATTGAAATTAATTCTTATCAAAACAGTATTTCCTATGACCGATAATGTGTGGAAACGTCCCGATAAGGCCACCTGTTTCAAGTTGGAAAGTGTGTGTCATCAAAAAAAATGCAAAGAGATAAACGGAATGTCAATAACCACTTCATTGAAAAATGCTCGACAAGTTTTGGCACAGAAATAAATCATTTTATTGATTTCGTATTACGATATATAAAGGTCGATACGTATACGTTCCGTGATAACGTCGATTTATGTCAAAAAGGGTACGAGTTGACTTGGGTAGGTACGAGTTGACCAAAGATCAGGTACGAGTTGACCAAGAAAGGGTACGAGTTGACTAAGGTACGAGTTAACTAAGGTACGAGTTGACCAGATACCGACTTCAGTGCTGTGTATTGGTATGAAAATGGTAAACCTATCATTTCAGTTTAAAGTTTTGATCTCATTTAATTGTGATTTATTTTAAGTTTTGTTCTTTCCAGACCCCAGTACGGGTTCAATGTTAATGTTTTAATGTTGCTGAAATAAAGCAAAACTAAACATAGAGGCTTAAACTCTGTTTTATTCAAAGCATGGATCATATAATCGTTTGTTTATTCTACCTCACAAAAATATATATAAAAATAAATATATTATGTCAAGATTGCAGCTAGCTAATTGCAGCAAAGTAGGATTTTATCTAATACCAGGTATCGTTAACAGTATCGTTAAAATACCGTATCGTTTCACGGATACCGGTATGGTATCGTATCGTTTCGTCGTTAACGGTATCCAACCCTAGTCATACATGGCATGTTGTGCGGTATTTTGCAGAAATCACACAGCAACACCTGATCTCCTAGCCACATAATTCCAAGATGTGTTTCTATTAATCCTTTTGAGCATTTGGCAACACAATTATCTTAACATTTGATAATAATTTTTCACTTAATTTAGAGGTAAAAAATGGCCACGAACAACGATCTAGACGTCCAGCTGGAGCACGGAAGCCACCCTCTCACTCCACTGGAACACTGCCACACACACCACAACCTAAGCCTCCAGTGGTTCTTCTTTAACTCCATCACGCCAGCGTCTGCCCAATTAATGGGATACGGCCTATACGCCTTTCCAATAAACAGTTTCGCAGTCCTGTACGAGTTACTTCCCGCGACCGAAAATCAATCCAAAACGAGGCTCTGCAGGATAGCTGAACGATCGGGATAATGGCTTAAGCACATAATAGCTAACCTTATCCGCTATATTGCAGGTCTGCGTTCGTCGCCGGCGGTGAAAAAATAAGTTGCTGGTCTGTTATTCTAGCCAGACTTTTTTATGTTTACTATTTGTTAGATATTTAGTTTTTTAATGATTTAAGAACATGTACCATTCTTGTGATAGTAGGCAGTATGAAATGCAATTTGGACAAACATAAGCATTAATTTTACCAATTATGTACAACAATTTCTTCTTAATATCTTTTCTGCTGAAAATATATTTTACTGGTGTAAATTGCTAAGGCTAGTAATGCGCTATTATCCGGAAATCGTGATATGTCAACATCTGGTTACATGATCTGTAGACAAAAAAATACAATCTGAAATTGTGGATACTTACAGATTTGAACAATAGAATTGTCCTAAAAATTTAAGGCGTTTATGGTCATCGAATAAATAATTTGAATATTTAAAATGTTACGTATACTTCACAAGCAAATATGATTGATTCTGTCTTGAAATAAAACAGGATCGGTAATCTGATTGTTTGTTGTAGAAGTATCATTCGTAGAATAAAATCCAAGGATTTAGATGCCGGCTTCCAAAACATGGGAATATTTATATCACAATATGATTGCATATCCAATTTAGATTTCTTAGGTTTGACAGATTGTAATTTTGGCATAAAAGCCCAAACTCTTAATTAAACATATATAAAATGTTTTGACAAGAATTGTTTCTTATTGACGGCTTTTGTTTCTATAACGTATCGTAATGTTGATTAAGAATCCATTTAAGTGCTAAATCAAATACATTTGCTGGCACATCCAGTAGTTAAAGGACTCCGAAATACTTAAGAATTGGGAGGTGTAGATACCTTGCAAATAGAAATTACACGATCTCTATTGGTCAATGATATCTGCCCCTTTAAGTAATTGACAGATGACCCCGTGTGCGAGACAGTTTGACATGTTTATGGCATGCCACCTTCAAAATCAATCGCCGCCGACATAATCACAACATGATGTCAGTAGTTGAATAGACACGCTAATCCGGAAACGAGACTCAATTAAGCCGTGAAGAGAACACTGCCACTGTCTGTTAGTTCAAGTCGTTTAGTGTTTAATGCGAGGAATAATGAATTGACACTTTTAGTCAGAAACCTGATTGTTTTATAAATTATTTTCAAAAATATCATAACGCTGATGTATTATTACTAATTCAAATAGAAAATATATTTTTCAAAAAAGAATTTATGATAAAAAGAAAGTTGTAGGTACATATTCCCTATTACGTTATTACAGCGAGCAATCATTTTTCCTGTAGAGCAGTCACGTGACTGGACAGGGGAGGTAACCAAATAAATTCATCGAATTATTGGAAAGGCGTATAGTCTATGTTCAGCAAAGAAGAAAACATGGAAGTTCAGGCTGATCTAGATCTACATTGGATTTACATGGAATTAAAGCTGTATCCATGTATTTAAGAGTTAAAGTTATAAATTATACAAGTTGAAATGTGTAATATTCAGATAAAAGTGACTGTTTGTCTGAAAGATTCCTGTTGTTTTTTATAGATACAAAGCTAAAAGAGATGTGCCGCTGATGGATGAGGATTTGGTTAGGGAGCAGGAAGGAAGATTCAAGTAAGTCTGAAAGATTCCTGTTGTTTTTTACAGATACAAAGTCGTAGAGATGTGCCACGTAATGAGGATTTGGTTTGGGAGCAGGAAGGAAGATTCAAGTAAGTCTGAAAGATTCCTGTTGTTTTTTACAGAAACAAAGGTTGTAGAGACGTGCCACAGAATGAGGATTTCGTTAGGGAGCAAGAAGGAGGATTCAAGTGTCTGAAAGAGTCCTGTTGTTTTTTACAGATACAAAGGTCGTAGAGACCAGGGATTCTAAAATCGTCGGCAGATCGGTCATTGACCGATTTTTGGTAAAAATGTCCGATTGAAATTTCAAAATTGGTAAGAAAAATCGGTCATGAAAATTTCAGTCAGTATAAGTTTTCCCTTAGTGGCCCATAACTTGTTAAGGAAATTACCTACATGTACATTTTTTCACGCTTAATCCGCTATAAACCTGTCAATTACCGATTGCACAACTCTGCTACCATGACTACAGTCACTACTCGCCGCTAGAATAGCCTGCGGCATAGATGAAACGGGAAATGGTCGGTCTCATTTTAACAACGGACAAGTTCATTCAATTTGCAATTGAACTGCGGCTAGTCAAAGGCGGGTAATTAACGAACTATATGTTTGATGACCGAATTAAAAGACTCAGTATTTGTGATTGTCATAATTTACGAAAACAATATAACAGTTTGCAATTAAAGACAGATGAGTTTGTTCGATGTGCGTAATTCTAATTGACCGACGACGGAATAAAATAAAAAGGATGTTTAAAATTGCTGTTACTCAAATTTTAAGAAACGTATATTGCAGATTTTACTAAAATTTTGCCTTTCACAAAAAAGTTGACTACTTTGTTAATTCCCGTAGTGACTAGCACAGCACAACGCATTTTCCTTACGAGTGACGTAAACGGTGCATATGTAACTTTTTACTTTCAGTTTCGTTTTTGGTTTAGCTTACCGATTTATTCAGACTTTGATGATGGTAAAAATGTTATTTTGTGTGGGACGTAGAAAATTATTTAATAAAGATCGAACAATTGATCGGCGTCGGTGTGATTTCGGATGATATTGGGAGGGGGGGAAGGGGGATACTTTTGGCTGGGGTGGGTGGGGGTCGGTCGTAATGGCGGGAATTTCGGCGGCAAAAGTCCGATTGGGATTTGGAAATTTTAGAATCCCTGGTAGAGACGTGCCACGGAATGAGGATTTGGTTAGGGAGCAGGAAGGAAGATTTACATACGTCTGAAAGATTCCTCTGTTTATTTACAGCTATAAGGGCATACGAGAAATCAAAACGGACCAACTTTTGGTGGATTCACAGGAGGGCCGCTTCAAGTCAGTTATTGTTCTTGTTTATTAGTTTTACGATATTGGGCCCAGTTAATGTGAAATTACTGTTGTTGATTACCAGGCTGATACAAAGGTCGTAGAGATGTGCCATGTAATGAGGATTTGGTTTGGGAGCAGGAAGGAAGATTCAAGTAAGTCTGAAAGATTCCTGTTGTTTTTTACAGATACAAAGCTAAAAGAGATGTGCCCCGGGATGAGGATTTGGTTAGGGAGCAGGAAGGAAGATTCAAGTAAGTTATAGTTCTTGTTTACCAGAATTTGCTGGATTTTGAAGCACAAATTGAAGCATTTAATGATCATAAAACTAAGATTGGAGACCAATCTCAAATCTCGAGCATCGGTTTGGCTGAAATGGCAACCAGTTGCTACTTTTGCTAATCAGGTCCCAAGGTTATAAAACTGAGGTTGCCATTTCAGCCAATCAGATGCTTGAGATTTGAGACTGGTTTCCATGCTCAAGTTTTATAACCTTGGGCACAGATGATTGAAATTTGAGACTGGTCCAGAGTAATAAAACCTGAGTTTGAACTATGTGTCTTTACAACCAGAAGAAACATTGTAATTAATTTATATATAAGTAATAAATAAGTTTTTTGGCACAACAATTTGATGTATTTGAGAATAAAAACATATCACTTCTTAAGCTAGGAAAATATATACTACTCAAAATTTGATAGGGATCGCTTTCTGTGTTATCCCCAGTTTTTTTTACCCTAACAAGTTTCAACCACTGTACCCATTCAAAAGTTTGTCGGCTCATTCTGTTTTGGCACAAATCTGATGACAGCTGAATGAATCTTCAGAATCCTAGAATCTTTTTGAATGTTTTAACCTTATGTTAGGAACAAACACAATCTTTAAAATGAATCTTAAATTTTGAGTAGTATATAATTTCACTCAAAGGCTTTAACCCTTTCCTCGATATATATATACACCTTTTTATGCATGCGGTCACATTTAGGTCAGCAAAAACCTAATGAATCAAAAAGCAAACAGTTTAGATCCTGATCAGATGGCACAGATGATCTGGATCTAACCTGTTTGCCCTTGCAACTAAGGTGTATCTATGGAGGAAAAGGGTTTAGGGCTTACCACACTCCTCTCCAGTTTGTTCATCAATGAAAAGAAAATTATCAACTAGAAATATGTTCATAGGACACGGATGCCCCCTCTATGCATCGTCTTCAGACACTCAAGTGCAATGATGGGAATTATAGCATTTCAAAGACAGTGATGTGCGAGTAATTATAAGAATATGCATTAACTTGAAGATCAAGTAAATTATTTGTATTTGTGGCACTGTTGTCTGCTCATTGCGGAAATGTCTGTGAAGAAGTTGGTATTAATGCAATAAAAATATATAAAACAAGATATATTCCTATTTAAACTAATGTAAATGGAATTATCAAAGGGCCATAACTTCTTAACGGTACATGTAAGAGTGAAACCCCACCTTTATGCACAACAACATATCAGGCCAAGCATTGTGGTAAAGTTCCATTAAATTCCCAACAGAAGTGTAGGAGGAGTTGCGTTCACAAGATATATTCCTATAAAAACTAATGTAAATGGAAGTATCAAAGGGCCATAACTTCTGAACGGAACATGTAAGAGCAAAACCCCACCTTTATGCACAACAACATATCAGGCCAAGCATTGTGGTAAAATTTCATTAAATTCCAACCAGAAGTGTAGGAGGAGTTGCGTTCACAAGATATATTCCTATTAAAACTAATGTAAATGGAATTATCAAAGGGCCATAACTTCTGAACGGAACATGTAAGAGCAAAACCCCACCTTTATGCACAACAACATATCAGGCCAAGCATTGTGGTCAAGTTTCATTAAATTCCCACCAGTAGTGTAGGGGGAGTTGCGTTCTCGAGATATATTCCTATTAAAACTAATGTAAATGGAAGTATCAAAGGGCCATAACTTCTGAACGGAACATGTAAGAGCGAACCCCACCTTTATGCACAACAACATATCAGGCCAAGCATTGTGGTAAAGTTTCATTAAATTCCCACCAGTAGTGTAGGAGTTGCCTTCACGAGAATATCGGACGGACGGACGGATGGACGAATGGACGGACAGGAGCAACTCTTAATGCCTGTCGCCATTTCATGGCGGGGGCATTAAAACTCAATGTAACCCTGTGTTTCATTCTATGGACACATTTGTTTTTAGCTTGACTGTTTTAAGAATGAACCAAGTTGAGAAATTAAAACTAAAAGAGTGATGGAAACCTGGGCACTAGATCAATAAACTGTGATTGGAGTCCTGTCTTAAATCTCAAGCATCTGATTGGCTAAAATGGTGACTAGTTTCCATGCTCAGTTTTATAACCTTGGGCACAGATTGGCAAAGTGGCAGATCAGCAACTATTTTACATGTACATAGGCAAAGCCAAATTAAACAAGAGCCAGTCGGAAACGACTGCACGCTCGACTATTAGAAGTCAGACATATTTAAGCACATTTAAAACTGGGCTTCATTTAAACTGGGGAGTGATTCAGGCTCCGATATCACAAACAATCTTATGCTCAACTCAATTTTCTACTCAACAAATTTATTTAAGTTCAGAGTAATTATTGGTTGTTTAATTGGAAAACCACATGCAATGAAATAAAATCTTCTTATTATTATGGAATTTTTTCAAATAACATTTTATTTTACTGATATATTCTAGAATTAAAGTTTGATTTTGAAGTCAGATTTTAAGTTTTTACTCAAACATTATTTTTGGATTTTTTAAGTAGATTATTCAGATAACACATTTTGAAATCTGCATTTAAAACAGGAAATATAATGTAAACTTTCTTTTAAAATCTTAATCAATCAAGTAAGCACTGTATTGTCACAAATTTAAAACAATTTTTTTGAGTTGAGTTTAAAATCCAACTCAATTTTTTTTGTGATACCGGGGCCAGGAGTTTATGAAACCCAACACTCACACATGAATAAAAGTTTCTTAATCCAAGTTAGGAAATTAATAAATTACACTTAATTTATTATTGTAGTTCTTTTAGAGGGTTTACACAACCCAGTCCATACACCCCTGATCCCACACCCATCAACCCACTATCCCTGCCCACCAATAGTGATGTGGTGGGGTGTGGTGTAGTATAGTAAGGTATGGTATGCTGGTTGCTGTTGTTGGTGGTGTGGGTGTTGTTGGTATTGTTGTTGGTAGTGATGGTGTTGTTGTTGTTGGTGTTGTTGTCAGTGTTGTTGTTGGTGTTGTTGCTGCTGGTGGTGGTGGTATTTGGTGGTGTGGTGGGTGGTGGTGGTGGTGGCGTTGTTGGTGGTGGGGGTGGTGGTAGTGTGGTGTGGTGGTGGGGGGTAGTGGTGGTGGGGGGGTGGGGGGGGGTGGTGGGGGGTGGTTGGGGGTGGTGGTGGTGGGGGGGTGGTGGTGGTGGTGTGGTGTGGTGGTGGTGGTGTTATGTGGTGGTGGTGGGGGTGTGGTGGTGGGGAGGTGGTGGTGTGGTGGGGGGTGGTGGTGGTGGTGAGGTGAGGTGTGGTGGTGGTGTGGTGTGGTGTGGTGTGGTGTGGTGTGGTGTGGTATGGTATGGTATGGTATGGTATGGTATGGTATGGTATGGTATGGTATGGTATGGTATGGTATGGTATGGTATGGTATAGCATAGCATAGCATAGTATAGTATAGTATAGTATAGTATAACCACTCAACACTTTCAACCAAAGTATGTTAAGTACATCTGTTTTAAACCTTTTCTATAGCATTACCTATGAAAAACACTAACATTGAAACTTTTACCATAATTTCTTAGTCTTAATTCTAATTTCTAAGCGACAAAGGGCAAAAATTAAATAAAAAAAAGCAAGGATGAGTTATGGGCCTTTGAAAATCAACCTGTGGCACTGTTGTCTTCTCATTACGGAAATGTCTGTGAAGAAGTTGGTGGTAATGCAATGCAATGTCATAGTGAACATTTGTGCCAAGTTATTTTGAAATCCATTCCTTCATAAAGAAGTTATAGCCCGAACAAGTAAATTCAAGTTTTAGTAACTGTGACCTTGACCTTGGACTTACAGGCATGGGTAATGTACGCAACACACCGCCTTGTCATGGTGAACATTTGTGCCAAGTTATTTTGAAAACCCTCCATTCAAAACAGTTATAGCGTGGACAAGGAAATTCTATTTTTAGTAACAGTGACCTTGACCTTGGACCTCCAGGCATGGACATGGTACACGACTCACCAACTTGTCATGGTGACATTTCTGCCAAGTTATTTTGAAATTACTCTATTCCTAACGTAGTTACAACCCTGACAAGAAAATTCTATTTTAGTAACAAAGACCTTGACCTTGGATCTACAGGCATGGGCATGGTACGGGACACACCATCTTGTCATGATGAACATTTGTGTCAAGTTATTTTGAATTCAATCTATTCCTAACAAAGTTACAGCCCGGACAAGAGAATTCTATTTTTAGTAACAGTGACCTTGACCTACAGGCATGGGCATGGTACGCGATACACCGCCCTGTCATGGAGAACATTTGTGTCAAGTTATTTTGAAATCCCTCCAATTATAATGAAGTTACAGCCCAGACAAGAAAATTTTATTTTTAGTAACAGTGACCTTGACCTTGGACCTTCAGGCTTGGGTATTGTGCGGACACACTGCCTTGTCATAGTGAACATTTGTGCAAAGTTATTTTGAAATCCCTCCATTCATAACAAAGTAACAGCCCGGACAAGAAAATTCTATTTTTAGTAACAGTGACCTTGAACGTCCACCTAAAGGCTTGGGCATGTACGTGACATACCGTCTTGATATGGTGAACAATTATACCAAGTTATTCAAAAATCCAATAGGAAATAACAAAGTTTCAGAGCGGACAAGATTTTGCAAGAAAATTCTATTTTTAGTAACAGTGACCTTGACCTTGGACCTACAGGCATGGGTATTGTCACAACACACCGCCTTGTTATGGTGAACATTTGTGCCAATTTATTTTGAAATCCCTCCATTCCAAACAAAGTTAAGGGCAAAGTGTATATTTTTCTTAACACAAAATGTAAGTGAAAAAGGGGCATAATTTGAACAAGAGGGCCATGATGGCCCTATATCGCTCACCTGACTACAAAAGTACTCTCAGCTTGTGGTTTCAGACAAGAAGATTTTTAAAGTTTTTCCTATACAAGTCTATGTAAAATGAAGTGACCCCTGCGGCTGGGCCAATTTTGACCCCAGGGAAATCATTTGAACAATCTTTGAAGAGTTCCAATAGAGGATGCTAAATGCCAAATATCTAAGCTCTAGGCCTTGTGGTTTCAGACAAGAAGATTTTTTAAAGTTTTTCCTATATAGGTCTATGCAAAATGAAGTGACCCCTGGGGCGGGGCCAATTTTGACCCCAGGGAAATAATTTGAACAATCTTTGTAGAGTTCCACTAGAGGGTGCTAAATGCCAAATATCTAAGCTCTAGGCCTTGTGGTTTCAGACAAGAAGATTTTTAAAGTTTTTCCTATATAAGTCTATGCAAAATGAAGTGACCCCTGGGGTGGGGCCAATTTTGACCCCAGGGAAATAATTTGAACAATCTTTGTAGAGTTCCACTAGAGGATGCTAAATGCCAAATATCTAAGCTCTAAGCCTTGTGGTTCAGACAAGAAGATTTTTAAAGTTTTTCCTATACAAGTCTATATAAAATGAAGTGACCCCTGGGGCGGGGCCAATTTACACCCCTGGGAAATGATTTGAACAATCTTTGTAGAGTTCCATTAGAGGATGCTAAATGCCAAATATCTAAGCTCTAGGCCTTGTGGTTTCAGACAAGAAGATTTTTAAAGTTTTTCCTATATTAGTATATAAGTCTATGTAAAATGAAGTGACCCCTGTGGCGGGGCCAATTGTGACCCCAGGGAAATCATTTGAACAATCTTTGCAGAGTTCCACTAGAGGGTGCTAAGTGCCAAATATCTAAGCTCTAGGCGTTGTGGTTTCAGACAAGAAGATTTTTAAAGTTTTTCCTATATAAGTCTATGCAAAATGAAGTGACCCCTGGGGTGGGGCCAATTTTGACCCCAGGGAAATCATTTGAACAATCTTTGTAGAGTTCCACTAGAGGATGCTAAATGCCAAATATTGGAAGCAGGGTTATGGGTCTTGTTGGTTATGATGTAGATTTTGATTGTGAAAATTTCAAGTTTCAAGGCAGTATCTCAAGTAGTTTTAAAGTTATGGGCAAAATGCATATTTTGCTTAACACAAAATATAAGAAACAAGAAATATTCCTATTAAAACTAATGTAAATTGAAGTATCAAAGGGCCATAACTTCTGAACAGAACATGTAAGAGCAAAACCCCACCTTTATGCACAACAACATATCAGGCCAAGCATTGTGGTCAAGTTTCATTAAATTCCCACCAGTAGTGTTGGAGGAGTTGCGTTCACGAGATATACTCCTATTAAAACTAATGTAAATGGAAGTATCAAAGGGCCATAACTTCTGAACAGAACATGTAAGAGCAAAACCCCACCTTCATGCACAACTACATATCAGGCCAAGCATTGTGGTCAAGTTTCATTAAATTCCAACCAGTAGTGTAGGAGGAGTTGCGTTCACGAGATATATTCCTATTAAAACTAATGTAAATGGAAGTATCAAAGGGCCATAACTTCTGAACGGAACAGGTAAGAGCTAAACCCCACCTTCATACACAACAACATATCAGGCCAAGCATTGTGGTCAAGTTTCATTAAATTCCCACCTGTAGTGTAGGAGGAGTTGCGTTCACGAGAATATCGGACGGATGGATGGACGGACGGACGGACAGGAGCAACTCTTAATGCCCATCGCCATTTCATGGCAGGGGCATAAAAAGGGCAATAATTTGATATAAATCAAAGAAAGAGTTATGGTTCTTGGCATACATAGTCAGGGTCATGATAGTGAACAAGTTTCAAAGCTATAGTACAAGAAGTATGAAAGTAACTAGCTTGCACGCTAACTTTAACCTGAAATTCTAGGTAAAAAAAAGGGCAATAATTTGATAAAAATCAAAGAAAGAGTTATTGTTCTTGGCATACATAGTCAGGGTCATGATGGTGAACAAGTGTCTTTAGTTTCAAAGCTATAGTACAAGAAGTATGAAAGTAACTAGCTTGCACGCAAACTTTAACCGGAAGTTGAAAAAGGGCAATAATTTGATTAAAAATTAAAGAAAGAGTTATGGTTCCTGGCAAACATAGTCAGGGTCATGATGGTAAACAAGTGTTGAAAGTTTCAAAGCTAAAGTACAAGAAGTATGAAAGTAACTAGCTTGCACGCTAACTTTAACCTGAAATTCTAGGTAAAAAAAGGGCAATAATTTGATAAAAATCAAAGAAAGAGTTATGGTTCTTGGCATACATAGTCAGGGTCATGATGGTGAACAAGTGTTGAAAGTTTCAAAGCTATAGTACAAGAAGTATTAAAGAAACTAGCTTGCACGCAAACTTTAACCTAAAATTTTAAGTCTAAAAAGGGCCATAATTTGAACAAAATGGAAGTTAGAGTTATGGTTCTTGGCATACCCACTCGGGATATGATAATGAACAAGTGCTGAAAGTTTCAAAGCTGTAGTATAAGTAGTATGGAAGTTATGGGTTTGTACAGTAGCTTGCACACAAACTTTAACCTGAAATTCTAAGTCGAAAAAAGGGCCATAATTTGATGAAAATGAAAGTTATAGTTATGGTTCTTGGCATACACACTCAGGACATGATGATGAACAAGTGTGCCAAGTTTCAAAGCTGTAGCTATAGTAGGTTTTAAGATATCAGTAGGTTGCACGCAAACTTTAACCAAAGCGGGACGCCGACGCAAGTACAATAGCTCGACATATTCTTCGTATAGTCGAGCTAAAAATAAATCAAAAGCAGATTTCAAGATGTTGCAAGATGTTGTAATGTTTTAAAATAATACTGATTGTAAAATATGTGCTCACAAACCAACATTGTTAATAAAATACAATAAAGCTAAAAATCTGTTCTAATTTCAGGATCCTGAGAGGTCGTGTTGTCCAGTTCCAGGAGAATCCTCCTCTCCGAAATAAAAGAAGGAACTAAATCAAGAAGAAGAAATAAACAAAATATAGATAGGCATTTCAGAACAAACTTAACACAATATGAAATGTTTTATTTGATGTGTTATAATCATTTTTTTGTTTTGATAATTCACTTTTAGCATAAAAATATTTATACATTGACCATTATGTTATGTTTATGTTAATTTTTTTGTAGTCAAAACGCATCTTGTGATTGCCTTGTGTGCTACCTGTTTTCAGAAAACCTTGGTGAACTTGTAATTTAGTAGCAACCCAAGCAAATCCAATTATTTATGTAGCACAGCCATAAAAATAACAGGGTAGTTGGGTTTAAATAAAGATTAAATAATGTTCCTGTTATTTAAATTTAATGAAACATATATATAATTAAAGCTAATAAATTTTACTTTCTTTTGATATCAATTACTTTGTTTTTGATGAAAAATTGCAATTTCAGCATATAGTTTAACTTTCCAGGTAAGATATTTTTCCTATTTATCGGACCACGCGCTCGAGTTCAATATCGGGGACGCTTTGTATTGGAGGTGTGTATTTTTGTTAACCGATGCGTAAAAATAGACCTGATGAATAATAATGAAGTAAAATTAACCAATCAGAAAAAAGAATGAGCTTCACTGCGTCCTTGAAACTTTTTTCTATGACGAAATTTGAATTCACTGTGATTGACGAAAGTCTGCCGATTTCTGTACAAAATCATGAAGGTATGTTTATGAGTTTCATATACCGTTGTAAAGAATCTTTCATCTTTAATTTGATATCAGATTTATTGTAATTCAACCAAAAATGACCAACGCATGCTGTTTTAAAGACCACTGGTAGCTCAATTTTTTACCTGATTCGCACGCAACTTTCAGTGACAACTAGCTCGCCGCCATATTGGAAATTTGCATAATTTATGTAACAAAGAATTTGGTTCAAAAATCAAAGAAAAACCAACTAAGCAAATAATATTTCAGTCTATTTCAATTATGTTTTATGTAATTATTTAAAAAAATATGCCCTTTTTTGCGATATTACGCAAATTTATTTGTTCGTTGTGAATTTTAAAAAACGTTGAATTACGCCCGAACGCACTTACAATTGACATATCATAGACCAGTTTTGTAATGGTTTCAGCCCAAACAAATAATATTTCAGTCAATTTCATCAAAGATTCATATAATTATTGAGAAATTTACATTTGGTGTATTTTTTACATCGATTTCATAGTTTCTGATTTTTTCTAAAACGGCCACAAATGTGTCGGGCATTTTTTTCATGTTTAAAATCAAGTGTGTTTAACATCATAAAGCTATATTATATTAGTTTGGCATAATCTACGTTAATTTTAGCAATATTTATCAAAGAAACCCTATTAACTTTTTCAGGAAGACCCATGAGAGATGGCCTTAGAACAGATCATAGGGCCCTACTGCCAAGAAATTTGTTTGAATAAAGATAATCTGCTAAAGTCAGAAATAAATGAAATAACATCTGGTCAACTTAAAAATGGTGTTGTTGTGGAACTTTTAAGATTTGCAGATGGTGTAAATATCAAATACACTACAGTGATAGAGTGGCTATTTGCACTTAAACCATGCCTTCAAAATGACAATAAAGCTAAAAAATCTGTTCTAATTTCGGGACCATGAGAGGTCGTGTTGTCCAGTTCCAGGAGAATCCTCCTCCTCTCCGAAATAAAAGAAGGAACTAAATCAAAATTTAGTTTTATGATCTTGGGCTAATACCATGGCTGAGAGAGTATTAAACATTTCAGATATATTAACTTAAGTTGTTACATTGAATATGTTGGTCTATTAAAGCTAGCTTCATGAAGAAATTGTATGTACAATGAGAAAAAGAACTGTCTAGTTTTTTATATTGATATCTGTGGTAGTTACAAAGTGGTGGGCCATGTGCATTTTTTAAGGTGTTAAACGGAAGCACAGTAAAAAGAGGCACAACTTTCACAGACCATATTCTGTTGTGAAAATGTAACAGTCTAAGTCTGTGCGTTAAAACTGGTGGAGTAACACATTGGTACGAACCATTGAGTATGCCACTTAACAGCCACTGCATTTAAAAAAACAAAATAGATGAGCCAACAACATAGAATTTTCCTAACAGCCTATCAATAAATAAATCATGAAATTGTGAGATGTATCCACAACACAGCGGTCAGACATTTTGCAAAAGGCTCGGAGAGATGGTACAACTTCTGCGTGCAAAACACACTGAACAGGAGAAAAGTGTTCTTCAGAGACATACACAATGAAATAATGAAAGAAACAAAGAAATGTAAAGTGGATCAAGCTAGAAGTATAAAAAAAGTCTAAATCTGCTGCTGAAGAAAATGATTTATTCTCAGACAGTGAATATGCTTGCAGATCAAAATGGACTAGACACACAGTAAGTTTTATTATATTTTTTAAAATTTATTCATGGCAGCTTTAACTGTAAATTAAACAGCATTCTGTCTACCACCTTGGTAATGGTATATTTGCCTGTGAATGAAAGTTTTGTCACCCATGTTGTTTGGACAAAGTTGAGCCGGGCAATGCAATCACTCTGTCGCGGTAAAAGTGTGAATTTTTCTTAAGGGGAACCCTTTCCTCTTTGCTGCACACCTCCTAGGCCTAGATGATGTAGTCAGTCTGGAAACCACTTTTTTATTTTTAGCTTTTTTTTTCTTATTTTAGTAAGAGTGGCATTGACCCCATGAAAACCAACAAGCTCACTCATATATAACCCATAACTTTAGTCTGTGGGGTATATAACAGGACATGAAAATCTTATGCAGACTTGGAGTAGATGTATGAAACGATGACATCCTTAAAAAATCCAAGGCATATATGGAGACATAGAGACCACAGAATCTCTGTTAAAGAAATTATATTATAAATATTATTAATTTATAATATATTATAATTATATTATACACTTGTCAGCAGGGAAATGGTGAATCTGTTGTAACATATGTGACTGATCAAACCGTTCAGTTGGCAGTGAGATGAAACCTCCAGAAAGAAGCAGAGAACTCTTTGATACCACTGTTACTCTAGACAGTCATATTTAATACTGGTCTAACATATGTTCATTTTCATGCATGTGGGACATGTTGTCGCAAATAAGCGATTTTTTTGTGTTTAAATTACGTTTTTGAATGTCATAAAGATTTATTGTATGTTATATGATCGTTGCTCCGTTTGATGTAATTATTAATGTTTCTCCGTTTATATATGCTGTAGTAGTAATTTATGTATGGCTCCGCCAATTATTTTCTGTTTTATTCAATTTTTTCTGTTCTTTGTTGATGTAATTTTCTCCGTTCTTTGTTAATGCAATGGCGGGATTTCATTTCGTGTTTTTCATGATACTTTGGCTACTATATTAGCAAACCTATGTTGACTATTTAAATTAATATTCAGTCTAATGTTCTAAAGTAAAGTAAACTTAATAAAAGAAGGAAATTTGTAAGTTTGTTTGTGACTATTCTCAGTGAATTCAAGAAAAATGTGTTGGAAAAGTACATCAAACTTCAAAGGTGAATTTTTGGAACTGCCAAATTTCCAATCCTGACAAAACACCAAGTAAAAGGCCAGATAGAAAAAGGGAAATTTCTTCAATTAATCAACTATTCATTACATTAATCCGATTAAGATTGGGCTTTCTTCATCAAGATTTGGCCTACAGGTTTCAAACACACATCAAGTTTCAACGATTATTATCACATTGATTTAATTACTGTTTAAACGATTTTCATAATATTTGCCTCAAGACAAACAGTAAGAAAACATTTACCGAGTGTTTAAAAAAATATAAGAACATTTGATGCATAATTGACTGCATGGAAGTGTAAGTACAAAGCTCAGGGTAATCAGTACTAATCATATAAAGGATATACATCTTACACATTTCTTGTAGCTGTTTCACCAAATGGTGCAGTTGTAAAAGTGAGTGATGCATTTGAAGGCAG
>JAZAYU010000354.1:288283-499767 GCA_038501625.1 Corbicula japonica | reverse complement strand
GTTCAAATGTAATATTGTGTTGCACATAACTCCAAAAATATATTATCCCAAATCATTAAACTTTATAGGTTTTGTTTACCATCATGTGTACCCGTAGTGGTACATTAGTGTGAGGTAACTGTGATTGGATCATCTGTAAAGTGTACTGTGACCACACAATATTGGCTTTTTTGATAATGACAACTTAGAGTTAGGGCATTCGAGTCCTATGGACACATCTCTAGATTTTCTATAAAGATGTAAAGTTTTCATACAGACACAGTGTTGGCTGCTCTGCTCATAGATCTGGGCTGAAGGTTATAAAGCTGAGATTGGAAACCAGTCTCAAATCTCACGTATCTGAAATGCTTGAGATTTGAGACTGCTTTCCCTGCTCAGTTTTATAACCTTGGGCACTTAAAGGTGTTGGCTATCTGAAGGCATATCTTTTGGACACTGCTGAATAACCTGTGTAAAAAACTTCATAATCATCTTGTGTTTTGTTTTTTGATTTGCAGTATGAGGATTGGTACCCGTATGATGAAGGTCATGGTATACGAATGGGTGATCCTAAGCCAAGTGGAAAAAGACTCGTCCATTATACATTTGAACCTGCTAACCAGTGATCTAATTTTTCTTTAAACACAAAGACAAAAGGGACACAACTCATAGTTAAAAGAAATATGAAGTATTTCTGTTGAATAAATAGTGGAGACGAGGAACGCACAGTATGCATTCTTGTGTTACATTTGCATTAATTTGCTGGTAATTGTTTTGTAGATAAATAAATTTAAAAAAATACCAGATGTTGGTTGTTCAGACTTTAGAAAGAAAGCTGAATGAATTCATGAACTACTTTTTTTACGTCAATTCATTTATTTATAAACATTATTGTGTATACTTGCTTTCAAAAAAAACTTTCAAGATCTAGTAAATGCTACCAATAAAACTGATGACTTCATGTGGATTTACTTATGAATGTCAGTGGATACCAAATTTGAGATCTGGATATCGGTTTAACGATCCAAACATATATTCATATATCCTTTCCACGACCATAACATATTTAAACGTGACAAAATTTTGACTTCCCAAAACCCGACCCTGTTTTACGGGAGGATGCCCGAAACGTATTTAAACGTATAAAAAAATCGCTTTTCAAAACCCGACCCTGTTTTTTCGTCGGAAACCTGTCGATTTATTTTTCATTTTTAAAAAAGTCCTTACTTTGGTGGCTATTTAGAAGAACACGGAATTATCGATCATTATTTTAACACTATTAGTCCTTTGAACGCATCGCATATTTTCTCTCAAATATTATTTAGTAAAAAATTAAATACATGTGACTTAGATAATCTGATAAGAAAAGTAGTAATTTTAAAAAGTTCAATTTTAAGAAAAAAAATCTAATTACATGTGTCGCTGTTTCTTCATCTTTCATTGTCAAAATAAAAAAGTGGCTCCAAAACAGTTATTCATTATTTTTAAAAATACCTATATCTACCTAGTGATAAATTAAAAATGACATTTTTTGCAATGGCATAAAAATTAATGACTGTTAATTAGATTAATTAATTTACGGAATTTTACATTACAGTCTTCCTGCGATAAACCAAATTTTTCACCCATTACGTAAGAGCGTTGAAATTCGGGATTTTAACGCACTATTCTTGATATGCAGTTTCCACCTTTTTTTACAGAAGAAAGACCGTAACCTTAGATAACGTGTTTTACAGTTATTTATCGGGTTTCTTACCACGTTTAAAATTCCAAATTTCATTAAAAGGTAGAATACCGGTAATGGACAAAAGCGTATATACTTTATTCAAACATACACTTATCAACGGACATCAAAAAAATTTTACGCAGATTTCGTTATGGGTTTTAAAATCGTGAAAAAAACACACGTTTAAATATGTTTCGGGCGTCCTCCAGTAAAACAGGGTCAGGTTTTGGGAAGTTAAAATTTTGTCACGTTTAAATACGTTACGGATGTTCATCCGAAAAACAGGGTGGGGTGTGGAAAGGATATAAAACCGTTATTAGTAATATTGTTGTCAGATGTGTCTGGGATTAAACCGTCATTTTCATTAAGATAATTAAAATGTCATTTCTATAGAGATATAATTATATACCGGGTACTTCTTTATTTTAATAATTAAATGAAATAAATACAAACTTTTGATAATTTTAATTCACAGTTAATGGAAAAAAAATTACAAAATTATTTCATCAAACATTTTATAAAATTAAAACTGACTGAATTAAAGGTGGGCAATTGATTTTTGCTGACAAAACTATTAATTGTCTAGATATTTATATTTTATAGCTCTATGCCTTCTCAATGAAACCAATCAAAAATTTAAGATAATATTTTAAAATGAAAATGGGTAAGTTGGAGCTTCTAAGGTTGGCTATTAATATTAAAGCAAGTTCTTATACTAAGCACATTATCTAATACTGAAAGGCAATATATGATACTGATTGTCATCACCTCTCAATAATCAGTTTCACAAGCTTATGTTTGAATGCACATTGACAGCAAAAAGATAATTTGCGTAATTCAATTGGCTTTTTAAAAAGTTTTTTAAAACAAATACCCAGTTCCCTATCTTGAAAATATCTGGATATCAAATTTTCTAAACAAATATCACACAGACATCCATAGTTTTACTAATTTTTAATGACAGGATATATCACGCAGACATGAATATCATGATCACACTTAAGTGGAACACAACATCAAATATTAGATGACCCGATATCAGACATTTAAGAATGCAAACAGTAACTTTTCCCTAGGGAAAGCAAGGATTTTCCTTACCAAGCAGAAACACTTGCCCAGTACGCAAGAAAAAGTTCTCATTTATAAACTGTAAGAGCTATTCATAGATTTTCAAAGACTGTACCTGCTTTTATTTTGAAACTGTCCAGGAATGATGTTCCATTCATTGTTAATGTTGTATGGATGTTCTTTAACTGTAATGCCTCATTTGTTGTGTTCTTGACACACTATCAAACTGACTTCACCTTTTGGTATATTGGCAATGACATGTGTTACAGAGCCCAAGATCATAAACTGAGATTGGAGATCAGTCTCAAATCTCACGCATCTGATACGCTGAAATAGCAACTCGTCGACAACTAAGCTGGGGTATTTAATGTATGGGTTGTACCATCATTAAAAATTGTGTTTAAAGTTGCCAGAAAGACTCATCAAAATTGGACAGCCTTTTGTTTTCCTCTAACTCTATATACATGTACACAGTTCAATTGAAATGTCTCTTCCTACCCACCCCAAATGTCTTGGAAGGGGCAAACAATTTTTAAGGTTTTCAACTAGGCCCAATATCATAAAACTAAGATTGGAGACCAGTCTCAAATCTCTAGCACCTGAAATGGAGACTGGTCTTGGTTTTATTTTCTTATTAGTTTTATTATCTTGAGCCCTGGCACTGTTAGAATTGTATGGGTGAATAAAAAGGTTTGAGCATTTTGAAAAATATCACAAGGAAGCTTATGGTGTAGAATTGAACAACTGGCACTGTGCATGTATGACAGATTGTTTTACTCTCTTAATGCCTCATTATCTTTACATCTGGAAATACTTGGTGTTTAAAAAAAACCTGATTAAAAGTAAATAATAATTATTATGCACATGACAGATTGAAATCATCTAACTCAATATTCTGGCCATCCAGAATTAATGTTTTGTGTTTTCTCTCGCAAAAAGAATTGTGTTTTGGTTTATTATACATGTATGTAAAGGGATCCTTAAAATTGCCTAGTCACACATCAGGAAGATTACCGTAATCACCCTAAGTATTGGGTAAAAAGTAATTAAAATTTTTCGTGTCCCAAAATTTAGGGTTGCAAAATAATATTTGTTCAAAAAGTGTCCCAATATTTTGGGTATTGTCAATTTGTATGCATGCACCAGTTATTATAAAAACATAATAGGACATTATCACAGAACGTATACGATCGACCGTTATAAATGATAATACGAAATCAAATAATTTTAAAATACTTTTTAAAATAATTTTATGTTAACCTTTTGGAAAGTAAAATTATTTTTGTGTCAAAAATTGTAGACTATTATTTAATTAAGTGGTAATTGACATTCTGTTTATCCCTTTGCATGTGTTTGGTGACATAGCTTGCAGACTTGAAACAGGTGGCTTAATTTGGGATGTTTTCACACCTTTGTCGGTCATTGGAAAGACTGTTTTCGTATGAATTAACTTAAATACTTAGGACTGACACTGACACTCACTTTAGGCTGTCATCTGCACCTGCATAATCAGTTTAGCGAGTTACTTACAATAAACAGATTGAAACAATCAAGTCTCAGAATAAAATAATTTGGATACTGGTATATAATTAACTAAAAATTAAAATGTTTGCCATTATTAATACAGAACTAGAATATTGTGTTCCGCGGAACACATGTGTCGCCTGCATGGAAAAAGTTGAAATGTAGGCCTATTTATAATCATATATAATAAAAATATTTATTTAAGTTGATTTCAATACTAGACCACAGAACACATGTGTCATCTAAATTGCATTTAAAAGGGGAATAACTATAATAATGGTGAAACCCGAGTTATCATCTTCAAAAATTGGTTTGTGCACGCAGACGAGTTTTTCAAAGTATTAAGTGAATTGAACAAGTACTTTCCAATTTACAGGCAACACTAAGTTTCATGTGAAAGTTGCATTTGAAAGGGACATAACTCATAAAATATTCAAACAGGAGTTATAATTTTTGTAGTTGTCGATGGCACTGTTCATGTTGATGATACAATCCAAGTATTCAATGAATAGGGCAAGTACTTTCAAATTATACACAACATTAAGTTTCATGTGAAATTTGCATTTGAAAAAAAAAAGTCAAACAGGAGTTATGATTCTTGTTGTAACCGATGTTGTTGTTCATGAAGATGATATATTCGATGAATGAATAGGACAAGTACTTTCAAAGTTATAGGCAACATTAAGTTTCATGTTAAAGTTGCATTTCAAAGGGGCATAACTCCAATATATTGAAACTGGAGTTATCATTCTTGTCGTCACAGATGGCGTTGTTCATGCTGATGATATATTCCAAGTATGAAGTGAATAGGACAAGTACTTTCAAAGTTATAGGCAACATTAAGTTTCAGATTAAAGTTGCATTTGAAAGGGGCATAACTCAAAAAATATTGAAACTGGAGTTATCATTCTTGTTGTCACAGATGGCATTGTTCATGCTGATGATATATTCCAAGTATGAAGTGAATAGGACAATTACTTTCAAAGTTAAAGGCAACATTAAGTTTCAGATTAAAGTTGCATTTCAAAGGGGCATCACTCAAAAAATATTGAAACTGGAGTTATCATTCTTGTCGTCACAGATGGCATTGTTCATGCTGATGATATATTCCAAGTATGAAGTGAATAGGACAAGCTCTTTCAAAGTTATAGGCAACATTAAGTTTCAGATTAAAGTTGCATTTCAAAGGGGCATAACTCAAAAATATTGAAAAACTGGAGTTATCATTCTTGTCGTCACAGATGGCATTGTTCATGCTGATGATATATTCCAAGTATGAAGTGAATAGGACAAGTACTTTCAAAGTTATAGGCAACATTAAGTTTCAGGTTAAAGTTGCATTTGAAAGGGGCATAACTCAAAAAATATTGAAACTGGAGCTATCATTCTTGTCGTCACAGATGGCATTGTTCATGCTGATGATATATTCCAAGTATGAAGTGAATAGGTCAAGTACTTTCAAAGTTATAGGCAACATTTAGTTTCAGATTAAAGTTGGGGGACTACCGGACGACGGCATCGACGACGCCGCCGCCAGACAATAGCATCCCTATGTGTCTACCTGCTATCGCAGGCGACACAAAAATGCAAGTTTAATAATAAAGAAGTTACATCGGTTCTTTATATACTTTTTCTTCCTGAATCCCTTATGTTGAATATCTCTCAACGTTTAAAAATGTTTTGCAAAAATACAGCCTAATAAGATAAACTACGCAAAAGCATCGTAAATATTTAAGAAAAACACGGCATAGTTACCGAGCGTATTCCCAGTGTCCCAAAATTTAGGAATACGAAAATACCGTGTCCCAAAACTTTAAGACACTAAAAATACTGATCCTAAGTGTCCCAATATTTAGGGACGCAAAAAATAATTATATTCGTGAAAAATAAGGTTGTCCCAATATTTAGGGTGTCCCAATACTTAGGGTGATTACGGTAGACTGTGTTTTCAAATATCAAACTTTAAACTAGAATACCTGTAATCAATGAAAACCAATTGGTACATAAAATATATCACAACTGAGACATTTAAGTATTCTACCCTAATCTGTGAATAGGCAGCTTTAAGGTGCTCTTTTTGTTCCGAGGCTTCTAGCTTTGGTAATCAGAACATTGTGTGAGCATTTAACAGCCGTAGGGCAAGTTTTGGTGTGACTTTTTGTGCTTGAGTCACAAAACAAATAGATGTGGTTGAAATTCTTTATTCACCATTTCTTGCTCAACAACATTTCACAGACACAAGCACAGATATTTTTTCTTGATTTGCTTTTTTCAAGAACTGCCTGATGTCAAACGGAAGAGATTGTAATAAAGGTATTAGCACATTCTGCCCATATACCTCAAGCATAGCACATCCTTATACATGTCCATCACTTTAAGCATTTGTGTCAGTATATAATAATGCTATTAATTTACCTTCATCTTGAACATTGGTCACAAATTGTTTAAAATTAAAAATAGGACTTGACTGCAACTTAAAATTAAGTAGATGAAATAGTTCACTGCCTTTCTAGCAGTTTCAACATATAAATGTTTAACAAAACAAATTTATAAACATGTCTGACAAGTTTTAGCCATTAAAGGAAGACGGTGGTACATGTTATATTCATCAAGACTGACTCAGTCAGCATAGAGCAAACTGTTCTTCATAAATATATGCAGGGTCAGAATTTAACAACTAACAATTACAATAGTTGTTTTACGCCTCCGGTTTAGTTGGGGTCTGGTCATTATTTTGTATAATCTCATCTGGTTGAACACATTTCCAGAGTCCATAGGTTTTTCCAACAGTTGTTTGCCATAATCTGAGAGTTCCGTCCTCACTGCCACTGGCATAAACTTCTCCATCTGGAGAGAATCTCACACAATGAACTGGTCCAAAATGACCCTTAAATGCCTCTGAAAGTAGTATGGTAAAGTTAAGTCATAGCAATTCATGATAGCACAGGCATAAACTACTTATCCTTTACTTCATATATCTTTAAATTTGCTTTATGCAATTTTACGTTATGTTATATTATATGCATTTTACGCATGTGAGACTAGTGATCTGGATCTACACTGTTCTTCCATGGCTTAAAGGAGTATCTACAGAGGAAAGGGTTTAACACTGATTGCTGTTAAATTAAGCACAATACTCTTACCAAGTTCGTGCCAGTTTCTGTCATGCACTAACTTACCAAGTTCTGTGCCAGTTTCTGACATGCACCTGCTTACCCAGTTCTGTGCCAGTTTCTAACATGCACAAGCTTACCCAGTTCTGTGCCAGTTTCTAACATGCATTATCATACCTAGGTCTGTGCCAGTTTCTAACAGGCATTATCTTACCTAGGTCTGTGCCAGTTTCTAACAGACATTATCTTACCTAGGTCTGTGCCAGTTTCTAACAGGCATTATTTTACCTAGGTCTGTGCCAGTTTCTAACAGGAATTATCTTACCTAGTTTTGTTCCAGTTTATGATCTGCACTATCTTACCTAGGTCTGTGCCAGTTTCTGACATGCATTATCTTACTTAGTTCTGTGCCAGTTTCTGACATGCATTATCTTACTTAGTTCTGTGCCAGTTTCTGACATGCATTATCTTACCTAGTTCTGTGCCAGTTTCTGACATGCATTATCTTACTTAGTTCTGTGCCAGTTTCTGACATGCATTATCTTCTTAGTTCTGTTCCAGTTTCTAATATGCACAAACTTACCCAGTTCTGAGCCAGTTTCTGACATGCATTATCTTTCCTAGTTCGTGCCAGTTTCTGACATGCATTATCTTACCTAGTTCTGTGCAAGTTTCTGACATGCATTATCTTACTTAGTTCTGTGCCAGTTTCTATTATGCACAAACTTACCCAGTTCTGAGCCAGTTTCTGACATGCATTATCTTTCCTAGTTCGTGCCAGTTTCTGACATGCATTATCTTACCTAGTTCTGTGCAAGTTTCTGACATGCATTATCTTACTTAGTTCTGTGCCAGTTTCTATTATGCACAAACTTACCCAGTTCTGAGCCAGTTTCTGACATGCATTATCTTACTTAGTTCTGTGCCAGTTTCTAATATGCACAAACTTACCCAGTTCTGAGCCAGTTTCTGACATGCATTATCTTTCCTAGTTCTGTGCCAGTTTCTGACATGCATTATCTTACCTAGTTCTGTGCCAGTTTCTGACATGCATTATCTTACTTAGTTCTGTGCCAGTTTCTAATATGCACAAACTTACCCAGTTCTGAGCCAGTTTCTGACATGCACTATCTTTCCCAGTTCTGTGCCAGTTTCTGACATGCATTATCTTTCCTAGTTCTGTGCCAGTTTCTAATATGCACAAACTTACCCAGTTCTGAGCCAGTTTCTGACATGCATTATCTTACCTAGTTCTGTGCCAGTTTCATAATCAAATTTGTACATGATGAAGTTTTCTCCCCCAGATATAAATATTGTCTTGTCAGGGTGTAGAGATGCTGTGTTGATCTGTGTAGGAGACTGGAACTCACGTAATTTCTCAAACCTGAAAGTCAACGTCACTTGTAATTAAAGTTAAACCAGTCTGATTTACCCTAATCTTTAACTGGGACTGTAAATTTTGTACCACAGTATATAGATTTAATAACAAAATTCTTGTACCAGAAACATGCAGGTATAAAATTTGAAAAAAAATGTAAAAATTTGTGTTTAACAGTGTTCAGTTTGTCCAAATAACACTTCTTTGAAAAGTTCCTGTTGCATTTTATGTAAATTCCAGATACTTGGAAATAGTTTAAATAACATGGAAAACTGTCTACTTTCCATTATTTATTCTTTTATTCAGTTGTCTTAAATAAGTATTATTTTTCTAATACCATTCACATCACAGAAAGTTTGCTGTTCATAATATATACCGGTAATGGTTTCTTTCTTTCAGAGTTAAGAAATGAAGATGAATCACATAACTAACATAAAAATAATAAATGCTAAATGTATTTTTGTGCTTTTCATAGTGTCCACCAAAATAAAATACATGAATTGTATTCTATTGTTTTCAGCCATGTCTAATTCATGGTCTAATCTGGTTTTGGTGGAGAAGTGCGTCCGCATTGAGAACCTCAAAATCTGATAACAAAATTGAGAAAACAGAAGATTTTTTTAAATATTTGTCTCATTTTTGAAATGTTGATGGCCCTTTGTCCTACCACATTGACTATGACTGATAAACAGCTATTAAATATCTAAAGGTGTAACCATTTATGTATTCAAAGGCTTTTTAATTATAGATACGTAAAAGAGGTAAAATTCTAAATATTTGAGGCCAAAATAAACCTTCATGAACCTGCTTCTTTAGTGGGAATGTTGGATTTATCTGCGATTTCCTCACTTCACACATAGGAAAAGGTTTTACTACAAGAAGAGTCAACAAGCATGATTAGCACATATTGTTATCAACTGTTTCACCATTGACTTTTTAAGTTGGAACTTCTTAGAACCATAACAACAAAATCCCATAATTATTATGTTGTAACAAATATAAAATTAAAGATAAGATTAAAGTTTCTTACAAAATAGGTCTAAAGACCAAAACAGTTGTGGCAAGGCAAGTTTAGTGACTGTTACACTTGTGCCTTCTCTGGCCACAAAATAAAACAATTCAGACAAGCAGTAATTCTTTAATGTGTGTGCAGTCAGAAAATTCATGAAATTGAACAGATTCAGCATATATTTCTTTCTTTTGGAATAAAATATCATTTCAAACTCTAATCTTGCATGATTTATTCAGAAGAGCCTCGTTACCACCCTTGTGCATATTTCACTCGGGCCAGATCATGCGATCTTTACCCAACACACATGAACGATACTTATAATCTTGCATAATTTATTCTCTGCAACATGTAGGACATATGCCTGTATTGACATGACAATAATCAAACAACAACTTATTTTGTCATATTTGTTTCCAATGGTATTATCACCAATAAAGCCTACCAAGTACATAAATAACATAATAGGATTATTGCTGATAATTACATTGTATATTTAGTATCATTGTTTTGAAATACATATAGTATTAGAAAAACAAATAATTATTTAAGTAAAAGAGTGTACAATGTAATTAATCGGCAACCTAATCTGTGTGGATTAATTAATTTCCCCATCTATAAGACCTTGATACTGACCACACAATCAGTGTAGATCTCCCCTTATTTTAAATTTGTTAACCCTTTACTCCATAGATACACCTTTATTGCAGTGATGAACAGTGTAGATCCAGATCAGACAGCATATTCATGCCATCTGTTCAGGATCTATACTTTAGGTTTTAGATTCATTAGGTTGTTTCTGAACAAGATGCAACCTGTGCAGATCAAGATCAGAGGGCGAGGCTGTACTGGCTCATCGTGATCATCACAACCCTGTTGTCATAAGCATTATACTTTGAAAGTGTAATAAATATTAACCCTTTCCTCCATAGACACACTTTTATTTCGTGGCGAACAGTGTTGATCCAGATCAGCCAGCACATCCTTGCCGTTTGATCAGGATCTGTACTGTTCGCTTTTTATTTCTAACCAAAATGCAACCTATGCATATCCTGATCAGACAGCAAATTTATCTGAACAGAGTTGATATGTGTCAAGTTATTTCTTCATGATAAGTGATGAACAAACAAGACAAATGCAACACTACTGACAGTTGCTGTATCCCCATTCTACTTCATGGCACACACTAATAATTAACAGGGATCACGAATCAAGGTGATTTGGGCAAAGAAGGCACTTAAAATGGCATGACTTCGCTTTATTTGCACAGAAAAGCGAAGTTCACTTTGCCCTCAATTTTCTTTTGAATTTGCCTGAGGGAATACGCAAACGTCTGCCAATAATCCACTAAGTTGTCACCTATTCAATTATAAAACACTGATAAACCCGTGTAGTAACAAATTTGACTTAATTACCTAATCAGTCTTCACACACCATGTGTTTTGTAAGGTAGATTTCATTGGCTGGTGTATATAGAATGAAGGAATGAAATTGCACGATAGTCTGTTGTAGAAAGGGTCATTATTTAGGACACAAAACTCTTGCAGCAGTACAATGATTTCTACTTTTTCTGCTGTATTAATAATATGTATTTAGCAAGTTGGCTGATGAGTTTTGCTTGAAAACTCCCATAATTACATAATGCAGATGTCGAGCCATCGTCTAGTTCGTCAAAAGATGTTCAGAAATGAATTAAACAGGGTACTGTGGATCATAAAGTTGGACTGGCTCATTTCAGAGCCCTAGGAGATAGTATTATAATGTGAATTTAACATTTAGAATAATAGAAAATCTGTCATTCACATGTATAATTATTAAAACAAGATTGTGTAATGATTTTGTATTGTTTTAATATTAACTAGAATGTTGTGTTCCACGGAAAACATGTGTCGCCTGCATGGAAAAAGTTGAAATGTGGGCCTATTTTTAATCATATATAACTAGAATTATCACAGTAAGTGATTAAATACCCCCACATGTATGCTTGATAATTGAACTGGGAATGCTTCGAATCAATGGCATAATGTGCCCCACTTTCAATCCAAAGTGTCGTCTTCACAGTAGCCACATATTCAGCAAGTTTCATCACAATATCTCATTCCTTCTAAATTTATTGAGCAGAAATGGTTTAAATATGTTAGTAACAGTGGCCTTTATCTAACTTTTATCTAAGAACTGTGTGCCAAACATTGTTTATGAGAAATCATCCAGAAACCATTTTTTTCTATTTTTAGTAACAGTGACCTTGACCCCATCAGGCCCAATTTCAATACCAAGTTTCGTCTTCACAGACACTACCTATATAGCAATTTTCATCACAATATCTCATTCTGAACCAAAGTTATTGAGCATACAGTTTATTTTCTATTTTTAGTAACAGTGACCTTGACCCCACAGGCCTTGAATCCCAAAAGTCATCTTCACAAAAACCATCAATACACCAAATTTCATTTAAAAATCTTATTCCAAGCTATAGTTACTTAGTGGAAACGAAGTTTTGAAGTTTAAATAACAGTGACCTTGACCTTGAACCCACAGGCCCCAAAGTCAAACCTAATCTTTATCTTGTTATGTTACATCTGTGTCCCAAAAAATAATTAAATCTATGAAGTATTTCATGAGTTATAGTCCAGAAACAATTTTTCTTTTTTAAGTTACAGTGACCTTGACACTGACCCCTCAGGCCCCAAAGTCGAACTCAACCTGTATCTTCTGATATTACATATATGTACCAAAAAAGGATTTAATCTGTGAAGTTTTTCATGAGTTTTTTTCTGGAAACCCTTATTCTATTTTTAGTAATACTGACCTTGACATTGACCCCACCAGCCCCAAAGTCGAACTTGACCTGTATCTTGTGATGTTACATCTATTTACCAAACAAGGATTAAATCTGTGAAGTGTTTCATGAGTTATCATCCGGAAACCATTTTTCTATTTTTAGTAACAGTGACCTTGACACTGATCCCACCAGCCCCAAAATCGAACTTGACCTGTATCTTATGACGATATACCTGTGTACCAAAAATTATTTAATTCTGTCAAGCCTTTCATGAGTTATCATCTGGAAACGAAGAATCCGACCGACCGACCGACAGACCGACCGACCGACCGACCGACCGACCGACAAGCTCACTCCTATATACCCCCTCAAACTTCGTTTGTGGGGGTATAATAAAAATATTTATTTAAGTTGATTTCAATACTAGACCACAGAACACATGTGTCATCTAAATTGCATTTAAAAGGGGAATAACTATAATAATGGTGAAACCCCGAGTTATCATCTTCAAAAATTGGTTTCTGCACGCAAATGAGTTTTTCAAAGTATTAAGTGAATTGAACAAGTACTTTCCATTTTACAGGCAACACTAAGTTTCATGTGAAAGTTGCATTTGAAAGGGACATAACTCATAAAATATTCAAACAGGAGTTATAATTTTTGTAATTGTCGATCGCACTGTTCATGTTGATGATACAATCCAAGTATTCAATGAATAGGGCAAGTACTTTCAAATTATACGCAACATTAAGTTTCATGTGAAATTTGCATTTGAAAAAAAAAAGTCAAACAGGAGTTATGATTCTTGTTGTAACCGATGTTGTTGTTCATGAAGATGATATATTTGATGAGTGAATAGGACAAGTACTTTAAAAGTTATAGGCAACATTAAGTTTCATGTTAAAGTTGTATATTAAAGGGACACAACTCATAAAATAGTCCAGCAGGAGTTATCATTCTTGTTCTTCATAATGATGCTTTTCATGAAGATGATTTATTTCGAATATCAAGTGAATTTTCAAAGTTAAAGTCAACATTAAGTTTCATGTTAAAATTGCATTTGGAAGGGGCATAACTCAAAGTATAACCAAACAGGAGTTATGATTCTTTTTGTTACCAATGTTGTTGATCATGCTGGTAATGTATTCCAAGTATGAAGTGAATAGGACAAGTACTTTCAAAGTTATAGGCAACATTAAGTTTCATGTTAAAGTTGCATTTCAAAGGGGCATAACTCCAAAATATTGAAACTGGAGTTATCATTCTTGTCATCACAGATGGCGTTGTTCATGCTGATGATATATTCCAAGTATGAAGTGAATAGGACAAGTACTTTCAAAGTTAAGGCAACATTAAGTTTCAAGTTAAAGTTGCATTTGAAAGGGGCATAACTCAAAAAATATTGAAACTGGAGTTATCATTCTTGTTGTCACAGATGGCATTGTTCATGCTGATGATATATTCCAAGTACGAATTGAATAGAACAAGTACAATCAAAGTTATAGGCAACATTAAGTTTCCAGTTAAAGTTGCATTTGAAAGGGGCATAACTAAAAAAATATTGAAACTGGAGTTATCATTCTTGTCATCACAGATGGCATTGTTCATGCTGATGATATATTCCAAGTACAAAGTGAATAGGACAAGTACTTTCAAAGTTATAGGCAACATTAAGTTTCAGATTAAAGTTGCATTTGAAAGGGGCATAACTCAAAAAATATTGAAACTGGAGTTATCATTCTTGTTGTCACAGATGGCATTGTTCATGCTGATGATATATTCCAAGTATGAAGTGAATAGGACAAGAACTTTCAAAGTTATAGGCAACATTAAGTTTCAGATTAAAGTTGCATTTGAAAGGGGCATAACTAAAAAAATATTGAAACTGGAGTTATCATTCTTGTTGTCACAGATGGCGTTGTTCATGCTGATGATATATTCCAAGTATGAAGTAAATAGGACAAGTACTTCCAAAGTTATAGGCAACATTAAAGCTAAACTGACACGTGCCTAGTTTCCATTAAAATATGTTCCAATATAAGTAATCATCTGTATCTTATACACATTTATCGAAATCACACACTAACAACGCCATAAATTAAAATTAACAGCTACAATTTAAGCGCTGTCAAAATCGGTAAAATTTCGGAGTGGGCGGAGCTTAATATCGATGACGTCATTGGATCTTTCACGCTTATAATTAATAGGGCTAATTGTATAATTATTAGATGAGCGCAATAATGATATGGTGATTAATTATAATAAAAATGGGTGTTTGTGCTGTTATTGATTGCAAAAACAATCAGAATCAAAAGGATATTAGTGTCTTTCGATTTCCCGATAAAGAAAAAGACAGTAAAAGACATAAAATATGGGTTGATAGGTGTAAAAGGAAAGGACTATACGCAAAGACGTGGAGTCCCACTAAAGGTTCCCGGATTTGTGAACATCATTTTGATCGGCAGTCTTTAGTTGTTAATACTGTTATTGAACAATCAATGGGGGTGAATTTTCGTAAACGTTTGAAAACAGACGCGGTGCTGACGATATTCAAATACAAAGGAAATGTGAATACGTCGCCAACAAAGAACTACGACGTGACAAGACCCGTCCTTGGGAAAAAAGGACTCAACAAGGTTGGTTGAATAGTAACATTTATTTTATCATTTGACAACTCTCAAGAATTATTAACCTGTTAAAAGATTATCATTTTGTCACCAGGTTCCACAAGAAAGCAATTATAATAACACAATTGAGAATAGTCAATTCATGTTACAAGTTTCTCATGCCCAACTTTGCGTTGAATCACCATGTTTACTGATCTATTTCGTCTTTATATAGAATATATCAATATTTGAAGAGAATCTACACTTAAAACAGTTATCTTTGTATCAGTTATTTAACGTTATATTATTTATATATATATATATTACCGCCAATGTGTTAGACCTGAATGTTTGCCCGCAAATGCTTCAGGAATAAGTGCACTTTTTACAATAATTTTTTTAATTTTTACAAATATCTTATCAAAAATATTTGCTCTAAAATACTGTCTGAAGTTGATTATCAATTAAAGCACAAGCTAATTTTCACCGTCCTTTGACAAGCGTGTGATCTATGCTGCTAACTGCTCGATGCATAGGACGGTCACGCGCCAAGTTTGTTACATGGTATACTGGCCTATGTCCCTAATCCACTGATTTAATTAGCGCATCCGGTGACAAAATTGATCAAACGACTTGTGATATATGCCGCTCATTCAGGACACTCAAGACGAGTATATCACGTCTGGCCGATATCTTGCACTGTAAGAGTTAATTAATGAAAGTGTGTGCAGATCAATCTTTAAATTATATCCGTTATTTTTATTTAGTAAATTAGTACATTTAGTGACCAAGCCGTCTTCCATAACTTTTACTCAGTTAGTGTAAATCTTAACAGGAAAATTAGAAAATTGTAGTTTTTGTGGTAAATTTTGGTTGCTCAGATTATAAACCTATGATATCTTTTTTTCTAAGTTGGTTTTGTGAAGAGGCTATATGTGTTGAAACTGACTATTCTTGATATGCATATTTAACTTTATATGCCTTATCTTACTGTCCATTTAAAGTCTCTAAAAAACAAAACAGATTTGTAAAAGTGTATAAATCGCTTTCTTATTTTGAAAAAAAAAGTATTTTTTTAGCCACCTTCGGATTCGAGAGGGTGGGACTGACATACAGTCTGTACCCTTGTTAAGAACTACGATGAAAAATGTAACAAGAAATGAAATGAGAATTACATATTTAGGATTTTAGTCTCTATAAGAAAGTCAAATATATGACAGCGTGCATCATTTTTTCGCATTTGTTTGAATTCCTGGAAAGCATATTCTCTCGTTTCGAACCTTCTCTAAAATGAAATCCCGTTTCTTATTCAGGTTTAATACATTATTGGTATTATAGGAAGGCGTTTAATTTTCACATCCGATGCTGGAAGCCTTGTATTTCCTGGCAACAAATACTCTCCATTTCCTTGTCCATGACCACGCATCTCCCTCATGTACACCTAAAACATACAACACTGGAAATGTAAATCATGGAATGTGTATAGCTATATACTTTACATACCAGATTTATGGATATATACAATTATATCGAAAAATCACACGTGGAAAATAGTTGTAGGAATAGAAGGAATTATGAGGGGGGAATCGTTATTTACCAAATCTATCGCCGAACGAAATTAGTAAAACTTGTGAAATGTACACCCCATGTTGATGACAACATATTCTGGCAATATGTTATAACAAGAAATTCGACAATTCGTACCAGTCAGTGTTTCCTAAACGATTGTTTGTCCCAAATTCTTGATCAACTGCTTCTTCCTCGTCGCTAATATCCGTCAAACTATTCTCGCTTTTAGAGCGTCCTTTTGTCGTCAATTGTCTGAATTCTGGCTCGAACTGAAAGGGCTGGACGCCTACAACCCTTTCAACGTACAGACTTTCATCAAATTCTTCGTATTCCTCCATTTTTAACAGTTATTTGTAAGATGTTTACGCGTTTCTGCACTAAAGTATATTGTAAGATGGCGGCCTGCGATCCAATGACGTCATCAGCCAAACGGAGTTGTTCCCCTTACATTTTTCCGACCGAAATTTTGTAGCCTAAATTCTTCAATATTATTTCGATGGTATCTGATGTAAACTGTGTCGTTCGATCAAAAAACGATTTTATTTCGTTTTAGAATAACATAATGTGTCATTTAAGTACAAAATTTACAAAAGTTTGGAGTCATTTGTCACTTTATCTTTAAGTTTCAGATTCAAGTTGCATTTCAAAGGGGCATAACTCAAAAAATATTGAAACTAGAGTTATCATTCTTGTCGTCACTGATGGCATTGTTCATGCTGATGATATATTCCAAGTATGAAGTGAATAGGACAAGTACTTTCAAAGTTATAGGCAACATTAAGTTTCAGATTAAAGTTGCATTAGAAAGTGGCATAACTCAAACAAGAGGGCCATGATGGCCCTAAAGCGCTCACCTGAGTACAAAAGAACTCTCAGTTTTTAACTGAGAATGGAAAGGTTCACAATGGTGGATGTAGTCATTTAAATTGTAGTATTGTTAGGTGAAATCAAGAAAACACAACAGAAGTGAACAGTAACTTTATTCTGTGCTGTACTTTTTTATCAAAATATCTTTACAGTCAGAAGCTAGAAAAACTTGTATAAAACATGTTTTAAACAATGCAATATAGTGTAATATATAGAGTGATTTATGATCCATATAGGAAAAAAATAGTATTTATAGTATCTTTTGAATATGTCTCAAAGAAAAATTTCTAAATTTCATGCCAAGCTAAAGGCCATTTAAATTTGAGATCGAATTTGCATAATTCAGTAACATTATCACCAGTATTTTGCCATAAATGGAAAGATATTATAAGAAATCGTGGTAAGTGAACACAAAAATGATAAATGATTGTTTTTAAAAAAACACTGTCTTTAGTATTACCAGCAATATAATCTCAACAATATCAATTACTACAAACTAAACTAGTAAATGAATAGAGAGGTAAACAAATTTTTTTTCCAGAAAACTGTTTTTAACAGGAAACCAAAACATTAGTAATGTGGAAACAATGTAAAATGCACTAATTTGTATTTTGGATTCTGGCTGTATTCATTTACAAGTATTTACTTATATTAAGTGAATGTGAAGTCTAGTGACCGAGGACATAGTCATCAGTACCTTGAGAAAAAGTAAAATAGACAAATTTGTTATTGTGAATAAAAGCAACATAATAAAACAATAAACCCTTTACTCCATTTATACGTGTTTTAACGCATGTGCTACCAGTGTAGATCCAGATGAGCTGACATACCTGTGCCATCAGATGAGCCTCTGCACTGGTCTCATCTTGGTCAGAAATAAGGTACAGTATCTAAAAGCAAACAGTGTAGATCCTATTCAGATGGCAGGAGTATGGCAGCTGAGCTGGATCTACACTGTTTGCCCACGCAATAAAGGTATGTCTATAGAGTAAAGGGTTAAGAAGGTCATCACAAGTTCTTTCCGTAGAAATGTTTAAACTCAAAACAGATAAACATTCCTAAAATGGAGAAAAAGAAATATGGAAAAAACAAACATATCTACATTCATTTACACATGCATAGGTTTGCCATATGGACTTGTATCAATTACTACAAATTAAAGTAGCCTACTAAATGAATAAGCTGATGGTAAACCCATTTTTCTTTCCATTCAGGCAATTTGAGGCCACAAGGCAATGTTCTTTTTGTAACAATGCAATATAGTATAACACAGCGACTTACAATCTATTTAGGATAAAATTAGTATTATATAGTTTTGGTTAACTGTACCAGAAAAATTTGTAAATTTGATGCCAAGCTAAAGGCCATTAAAATTTGAGATCCAATGAGCATAATTCAGTAACAATATTACCAGCATATTTTGCCATAAATGTACATGTTCTTTAAGAAATCTTGGTTAGCGAACAAAAAAATCATAAATGATTGTTTTAAGAAAGCACTGTCTTTAGTATTACCAGCAATATAATCTCAGCAATATCAATTACTTCAAACTAAACTAGATGTTTTTTTTGAAAAACGCATGTCTCCCCCCGCTGCACCATGACCCCTGCGACCTTGACCTTTGACCTACTGACCCCAAAATCAATAGGAGTCCTCTACTCAATAAGGACATCCATCGTATGAAGTTTGAAGGCTCTGGGTAAAGTAGAACTCCTGTTATTGAGTGGAAACGGTTGTCACTCTTCAGGCCCCTGTGACCTTGACCTTTGACCTACTGACCCCATAATCAATAGGGTTCTTCTTCTCAATAAGGGCTATCATCCTATGAAGTTTGAAGGCTCTGGGTCAAACGGTACTCCAGTTAAAGAGCGGAAATGGTTTTTACTCTTCAGGCCCCTGTGACTGACCTTTGACCTTCTGACCCCCTAATCAATAGGGTTCTTCTACTCTATAATGGCTAACAACCTATGATGTTTGAAGTCCCTGGGTCAAAGGGTACTCAAGTTATTGAGCAGAAACGGTTTTCACTCTTCGGGCCCCTGTGACCTTGACCTTTGACCTACTGACACCAAAATCAATAGGGGTTTTCTACTCAATAAGGGCTATTACCGTATAAAGTTTGAAGGCTCTGGGTCAAAGGGTACTCGAGTTATTGAGCGGAAACGGTTTTCACTCTTCAGGTCACTGTGACCTTGACCTTTGACCTACTGACACCAAAATCAATAGGGTTCTTCTACTCAATAAGGGCTATCACCCTATGAAGTTTGAAGGCTCTGGGTCAAAGGGTACTCGAGTTATTGAGCGGAAACGGTTTTCACTCTTCGGGTCACTGTGACCTTGACCTTTTACCTACTGACCCGGTTCTTCTACTCAATAAGGGCTATCACCCTATGAAGTTTGAAGGCTCTGGGTCAAAAGGTACTCGAGTTATTGAGCGGAAATGGTTTTTACTCTTCGGGTCACTGTGACCTTGACCTTTGACCTACTGACCCCAAAATCAATAGGGTTCTTGTACTCAATAAGGGCTATCACCCTATGAAGTTTGAAGGCTCTGGGTCAAAGGGTACTCGAGTTATTGAGCGGAAACGGTTTTCACTCTTTGGGTCACTGTGACCTTGACCTTTGACCTACTGACCCCAAAATCAATAGGGTTCTTCAACTCAATAAGGGCTATCACCCTATAAAGTTTGAAGGCTCAAAGGGTTCTCAAGTTATTGAGCGGAAATGAAGTGTGACAGACGGACAGACAGCCAGACGGACAGGGCAAAAACAATATGTCTCCCCCAGAGGGGGGGAGACATAACTAGCCTACTAAATGAAAAGACTGAGGTAAATACATTTTTCTTTCCAGAAAATTGTTTTTAACTGGAAACCAACACATTAGTAATGTGGGAAAAATGTAAACTGCAACAATTTGTATTTTGGATTCTGGCTGTATTCATTTACAAGTGTTTACTTATATTAAGTGAATGTGAAGTCTAGTGACCGAGGAAATAGTCATCAGTACCTTGAGAAAAAGAAACAAATTTGTAATTGTGAATAACAGGAACAAAATTAAACAATTAAGAAGGTCATCACAAGTTCTTTCCATGGAAATGTTTAAACTGCAAACAGGAAACATGACTAAAAGTGAGAAAAAACTTTTTTAAAATAAAAAACAAACATTTCTACATTCATTTACACATGCATAGGTTTGCCATTTGGACTTTTATCAATTACTACAAACTAAAGTTGCCTACTAAATGAATAGACTAAAGACATTTATGGCAAAAAAATGCTGGTAATATTGTTACTGAATTATGGAAATCGGATCTCAAATTTTAATGGCATTGCCTGGCATGAAATTTAGACATTTTTTCTATTACAGATACCGAAAACATATAATAAATACTAATTTCTCCTAAATAGATCGTAAATCACTTTGTTACCCTTTATTGCATTGTTATATAAGGAACATTGTCTTGTGGCTATGCCAAATAACTAAGCTCTAGGCCTTGTGGTTTCAGACAAGAAGATTTTTAAAGTTTTTCCTATATAAGTCTATGTAAAAGGAAGTGACCCCTGGGGCGGGGCCAAATTCGACCCCAGGGAAATAATTTGAACAATCTTTGTAGAGTTCCACTAGAGGATGCTAAATGCCAAATATCTAAGCTCTAGGACTTGTGGTTTCAGACAAGAAGATTTTTAAAGTTTTTCCTATATAAGTCTATGTAAAAGGAAGTGACCCCTGGGGCGGGGCCAATTTCGACCCCAGGGAAATAATTTGAACAATCTTTGTAGAGTTCCACTAGAGGATGCTAAATGCCAAATATCTAAGCTCTAGGCCTTGTGGTTTCTGACAAGAAGATTTTTAAAGTTTTTCCTATATAAGTCTATATAAAATGAAGTGACCCCTGGGGGGGGCCAATTTTGACCCCAGGGAAATCATTTGAACAATATTTGTAGAGTTCCACTAGAGGGTGCTAAATGCGAAATAACTAAGCTCTAGGCCTTGTGGTTTCTGACAAGAAGATTTTTAAAGTATTTCCTATATAAGTCTATGTAAAATGAAGTGACCCCTGGGGCGGTGCCAATTTTGACCCCAGGGAAATAATTTGAACAATCTTTGTAGAGTTCCACTAGAGGATGCTAAATGCCAAATAACTAAGCTCTAGGCCTTGTGGTTTCAGACAAGAAGATTTTTAAAGTTTTCCTTTATAAGTCTATGTAAAATGAAGTGACCCCTGGGGCGGGGCCAATTTCGACCCCAGGGAAATAATTTGAACAATCTTTGTAGAGTTCCACTAGAGGATTCTAAATGCCAAATATCTAAGCTCTAGGCCTTGTGGTTTCAGACAAGAAGATTTTTAAAGTTTTTCCTATATAAGTCTATATAAAATGAAGTGACCCCTGGGGCGGGGCCAATTTTGACCCCAGGGAAATAATTTGAACAATCTTTGTAGAGTTCCACTAGAGGGTGCTTAATGCCAAATAACTAAGCTCTACGCCTTGTGGTTTCAGACAAGAAGATTTTTAAAGTTTTTCCTATATAAGTCTATGTAAAATGAAGTGACCCCTGGGGCGGGGCCAATTTCGACCCCAGGGAAATAATTTGAACAATCTTTGTAGAGTTCCACTAGAGGGTGCTAAATGCCAAATATCTAAGCTCTAGGCCTTGTCGTTTCAGACAAGAAGATTTTTAAAGTTTTTCCTATATAAGTCTATATAAAATGAAGTGACCCCTGGGGCGGGGCCAATTTTGACCTCAGGGAAATAATTTGAACAATCTTTGTAGAGTTCAACTAGAGGGTGCTAAATGCCAAATATCTAAGCTCTAGGCCTTGTGGTTTTAGTCAAGAAGATTTTTAAAGTTTTTCCTATCGGTTGCCATGGCAACCAGAGTTCTGCATGGAATTGATTTCTTTGAACAACTTTGGAAGAGCTTCATGCAAGGAACATCCGTGGCAAGTTTCATCAACTTTGGCCCAGGGGTTTAAGAGGAGATGTTGTTTAAAGCAAAAATTGACGACGCACGACGGACGACGCACGACGGACACAGGGCGATCCTAAAAGCTTACCATGAGCACAAGTGCTCAGGTGAGCTAAAAATATTGAAACTGGAGTTATCATTCGTCTTGTCACATATGGCATTGTTCATGCTGATGATATATTCCAAGTATGAAGTGAATAGGACAAGTACCTTCAAAGTTATAGGCAACATTAAGTTTCAGATTAAAGTTGCATTGAAAGGGGCATAACTCAAATAATATTGAAACTGGAGTTATCATTCTTGTTGTCACAGATGGCATTGTTCATGCTGATGATAAATTCCAAGTATGAAGTGAATAGGTCAAGTTCTTTTAAAGTTATAGGCGACATTAAGTTTCAGATTAAAGTTAAGGGGCTACTGGACGACGACACCGACGACGACGACGCCGCCGCCGGACAATAGCATCCCTATGTGTCTACCTGCTATCGCAGGCGACACAAAAAGTATTATAAATTTTCATATTCTTTTTCAACAGTTACAACAATGGCTTAATAAAGAATTCATGTAAAAACCTGACCGAACGCCAGTCACTTCTCCCTGTTTCTGAAAACTTCTCCCTAAATTTCCAGGAGGGAGAAGTCACTTCTCCCTAAATTTTGGTCCTAGCTTAATCCCTGATTACACAGCGAAAATGAAGTTAAATTATAAAAATTAAATGCAATATGAATGTAAAATCTTACGTTTCAGCATTCCAAAAGCTGGTAGTTGAACCATATGTTACCGTGACAACTGTGCCATCATGAGACAGTTCTAGACTAGTTGGTGCAGCATCTAACTCTATCTTTTTCACCTCAGAATTTGAAGCAATATCCCAAACTCTGTAAATACATGAAATACTTTGCAATACTTCTTAATTTATTGTAAACTATTCACAGGAAATTAAATTAATGTAAAAAAGCATTCTAAAAGCTCTCATTTCTTCTGATGATTTATAAGGGCAGCCATTTTACATGATTAGTCCAGTCAGCGTAGCATATCACCTTGAACTAATTGCAAAAGTTTCACTTAGTGTTATCTGCGAAACATCAGACATAGATATACATCCAACAAAAAGTTGCACTCTGGTGAAATTGTTTTAATTGGCCATTTAAATTTCGACTTTAATGATTCAACAATTATGGCTGTGATGGTACGCCATACTCGGACACATAAAGTTTGCACGCGCCATTTTTGAACTTCCGGAAGCATGTAAACAAACAAGGTCGAGTGTTTATTGCAAGAATTGTTATCTGGAATGACGACTTTTGTCATGTAAGTTGATTATTAATTTCATATTTTATATATTTTTATTGTTTGAATGCTTGACATCAAAATGCCTGTAAATGATCGATTTCATCGTATAACGGAAACCAGTGAATTTTCATTTATTTTGTTATATATTTCATTATTAAACTCAATAAAGTAAGCACAGAACAGCTAAATATTGTAAAATATTGAAATAAATCCCCAATATGGCTATTTTCCGTAGATTTGGTTTTGACCTTCACAAGAAGGTTTTCGCAAATTTTTAAAACTACGGAAGCCAATACGCAGCAAAACCATAACTATAATTCTTTTAAGTGTAATTGTCTTATTTGTGTTTTATAGTCAATATCGGCAAATATGGAGTACCTTAATTTATTTAAAATGAAAGTATAGTGTATAAACAATTGTAACATTAATCTTTAACAAGGAACACGATAAAAATAAGTTTGACATCAATATATTTTAAAAATGTTTGTGTGCTTTTGCGTGCAACAATGTCGAGTTTTAGGTGTGTTGGAGTTATTACACGAGGACAACTTTTACGTGTTTGTTTATTTGGGAACTTGTTTGGGCATTTGTGAGGTTGGTGAACCCTAGAACCTGGTTTAGCCCCAGTGACAAATTGTTTTATCACTGACCGTTCCTAGGCGGTAACCCCAATAGATCTCTTTTTTGTTTATTGTTTGTGGTTTCTGATTTGAAATCGATCGTCTTATAACACATGCTCTCTTTTCCTCTCTAAGTTTTGGCTGCTTGGGGAGGCTGTGTTTTCTGTTTATTCCAATTCCTGACATGCATGTTCAGATTTTTAAATACACGTTTTAGAAAGTCGATATTAGTTTGCAAACGTAAATTGAACAAGCAGGGTGTGTTTTGCATCATCAGGACTATGGTTTTCATTCTTTCATTCATCCTTTGGTTCTGCTAATGTGAACATAAACTTCTGAAATGGTGGTAAGAGTAAATGGTTTTCATTTTAAATAAATGCTTTTACGTTTAGATATATTTGACTTGGATTTTGTAATTAAAATCTCACTTTCACATTTATTTTATTCAATTCATAATGGCCAATTTTTATTCTGTTTTTAAAGGCCGTGACACACCGTGGTAAAGGTTATTGCACCGTCAACATAACCAGCAAGGATAGAATCTTGTGTATCCACGATGTTACACAGACCATATTTGAGACTGTCTTCACCCCAAAACCACTGTGACTACAATAACAATGTAATAATGACAATTGCGTCACATGTTCAATTGTCACATTTGATTTTCGTAATACTTGACTAGTTTTTATGGCAAGCATGCTAAAATTAAGTCTGAAGAGAGGTGCAGATGTTTGTTCTGTCAGACCCATCGAACTTCAAGACACTATATATACCAGAAATGTACAAAACAGAAGAATTAATGGTTCCATGAAGTGCTTTGACAGACACTGAACGTGCTGAGCAAGAGATTACATGTGTCGTTGAAGAAGACTCAGCACAGAAAGTGTACGTGCGATCCGATAAAAGGCATAGAAGACCATCACCGAGAGATATCTAGAACATCAAAATATGCAGTCTGTATTTTCTGTAAAAATGTGATCTGTTACTTCTTTTTCATGTCAATACTGGTTGTGATTTAACTTCTCACATATTTAAAATAGGAAAGTCAACTGCCATGAAGGAGTTGATTGTTAATATAGACGCAAGAAGCTGAGAAACAGTTCATGGCGTGTCAATCAGACAAAGATTTAGGAAAACTAGGTGAAAAGACTATCCTCATGTTATAAGACAGATCTCCATCTATATCGCTAGATACGCCAATATCAAAAATTTACAGTGAAGGTGATGAAAAGGACGTTATTTGTGCAAGTTCATACATTATCTCCAACATTAGACACAGTATAATTTTTTTTATTATAAACACGTTTATATTCAGAGCCAGATCTGGGTTGGAAATACAATGCTTAAATCTGAAGACCAGGGGTGGGATTTGACTAGTAACAAGTATTTGTTCTCTGCCTCCTGCACATGACAATATTTTAAATGCCAACCGTTGCCTTTTTTAAAGTAACAATGTAGTACTTTTAGAAAACATAGCTTGGAATGTTATCAGAGTTGTAGATTTTTTAATTGAGTGTTGTTAATTTGGGTGTTCAAATTCTCCAACCCGGGCAGAATTAGATATTGATGAATACATATGAACTTGAACAACCCTTTTCTCCAAATATATGAATTTTAACGTGTTCGACCACCTACTATGCATTAACAGTTTTCGTTTTCTTAATTATATTGATATACAATGATTATATAATAAATTTAGGTGTATCATATTTATGCAGTTTAACATTGTATTTAAAAAATTGAAAAAGAATAAAACAAATATTAATATTTACTTTAGTGGTTGGGGTAAAATAAGCTCTAAATATGTTCTGATTTAGCAAGATTGCAAACCGAAATGAAACTATGGCAAGTTTTGAACATTTACTACTTCAATAACGACATTCTCCAGTATTTTTTGACGAAAGTTTTATTAAAACTATGATCAATGCTTTAATTTTATCAAAAAATGGATATTTTTTTAATTTGCACATTTTATCGGTCAGTCAGTTCAAGTGTTTTTTGTTTGAAATTTCCAGTTTTCAAATTGCAACTTTTTGTCCTTTAAAGAAGACTTGTGTTTCTTACAAAAACATAAAAAAAAAATCAATTCTTTTACATTTTCCTCACAATTTGATGCTTTTTTGATTTTTACTTAAGTGGGTGGGGTAAAATGACCTCTAAAAATGTTCTGATTTCGCAAGATTGCAAACCAAAATGAAACTATGGCAAGTTTTAAACATTTACTAGTTCAAAAACGTCATTCTCCAGTATTCTATGTCAATAGTTTTATTAAAACTATGATCAATGCTTTTATTTTATCCAAAATCGGTATGTTGAATATATGCAAATTTTTATCGGTCAGTCAGTTCAAATGCGTTTTTTCCCAAGTTCCCATCAGTTTTCAAATTGCAACTTTTTACCCTTTAAAGTAGACATGTTCTTCTAACAAAAAAAATACAAATCAATTCTTTTGCATTTTCCTCACAATTTCGTGCCATTTTGATATTTTTTACTTAAGTGGGTGGGGTAAAATAACATCTAAAAATGTTCTGATTTCGCAAGATTGCAAACCAAAATGAAACTATGGCAAGTTTTAAACATTTACTAGTTCAATAACGTCATTCTCCAGCATTCTATGGCAATAGTTCTATTAAAACTATGATCAATGCTTTAAATTTATCCAAAAATGGATATGTTTAAGGTGGTATCGTTTGTCACAATATTCTGTTAAAGTGGGGAGGAGTGTGGTGACCTATTTTCATAAAATTCATGTTATTTAATAATTATAAATCTTCTTATTACTTCAGATATCAATTATAGGGCATATACATGTTACAGGTCAATCAGGAATTATAAATAAATTAGAAATATGAAACAATTTTTCTCACTGAGTGTAGCCTTATTGCCGGGAGTCCAAACTTCCAAATTATCCACTATAGTATTAAACTACAGTCACAGGAAGGTTGTCTATATCAAGGTTAACAATGTCTTAGAATTTAGTTCAATAAACTGTACTAGAACAATAGCAAAACATGTTTCTCCCCAGTGACTACAAAAGGAAAATTTGACATTCATGTTTCCATTGTTTATAACTATTGTTCTAGTAAAGTTTATCGAACTAAACTCTAAGACATTGTTAACCTTGATATAGACAACCTTCCTGTGACTGTAGTTTAATACTTTAGTGGATAATTTGGAAGTTTGGACTCCCGGCAATAAGGCTACACTCAGTGAGAAAAATTGTTTCATATTTCTAATTTTTTATAATTCCTGATTGACCTGTAGCATGTATATGCCCTATAATGGATATCTGAAGTAATAAGAAGATTTATAATTATTAAATAAGATGAATTTTATGAAAATAGGTCACCACACTCCTCCCCACTTTAACAGAATATTGTGACAAATGATATCCCCTTAAAATTTGGAGATTTTTTTGGTCAGTCAGTTCAAATGCGTTTTTTCCAAATTTCCCGTCAGTTTTCAAATTGCAACTTTTTACCTTTTAAAGTAGACATGTTCTTCTAACAAAAAACCTACAAATCAATTCTTTTGCAATTTCTTCACACTTCGATGCTATTTTGGGGTATGCTGACTGGCCTAGATCCTCTGTTAATATTGTTGTACAAAGTGTACAATACATGTACAAATGTACTAAGTTTCACTACAATTAATATCTGAATAGTTGTCTACTCCATATATACACACTTTATTGCATATCACAATTGTGCCATTAAATCAGGACTGTTCGTTTTAAGATTCATCAAGTTATTTCTAACCAAGAAGCGACCAGTGTAGATCCAGATTAGAATGCACAGATGTGATGGCTAATCTGGATTGACAATGGTTACTCATGCATTCAAACTGCATATACTGTCAAACTTCGATGGCTTGAACATGGGTCTCTAGGATACCACCCTTTGTCGAACAGTTTGTCTGAAAGTAAATTGGCCTTTCTCGTGAAGTTTGTGCCTTGCTATATAAATTATACTCGTATATTGAGTATAACACATGAATATTTTTAAAATATCTGGTCAGTTAAGATTTGAAACACAAAAATTTACTTGACATCATTTATCAATGCGTGTTTTCAAATCTGAAATAAATACATACTTACCTCACTGTTTTGTCCTCAGATGCACTTAATATTTGTTTACCATCCTTACTAAAGACAGCATTTTTTAAAAATCCACTATGTCCAATAAAGTTCTGTGGTTCTAAAACATAAAATACATCCTGGCCTGAAGGTTATAAAGCTGAGATTGGAAACCAGTCTCAAATCTCAAGCATCTGATTGGCTGAAATGGCGACCAGTCGCCATTTCAGCCAATCTGATGCTTGAGATTTGAGACTGGTTTCCATGCTCAGCTTTATAACCTTGGGAACAGTACACTACTCAAAGTTTGCTAAGCACCAAGATAACCACACATCATTGTACATTATATTAACATTCGAAATCATTATGCAATTTATCTAGAAGGTCCCCAGTGTACACTTAAACTTGAATGACTGTCGTCCAATGCCCAAGGTTATAACACAGAGCATGGAAACCAGTCTCAAATCTCACGCATCTGATTGGCTGAAATGGTGACTGGTCGCCATTTCAGCCAATCAGAAACTTGTGATTTGAGACTGGTTTCCAATCTCAGCTTTATAACCTTCAGCCCAAATGAGGTGACCCTGTATTTTCAGTGTTTAACTTAAGCTGCATACATGAACCCGAGATTTGAAGGGTACTCACTTGTTACTTTCACTTAAAAGATTGAATGTTTACAACCAAATTATGGGAAATGTGAAGATTAGAAGGCAAAAATTAATTTTTTCACAATTATCAATATACCCATCTTAAACATCATCCCTTTCAAATTCTAAATACACCCTGAAGACACATTGCAGTTTTTAAACATTTGTTTAAATCACTCATCAGGTGTGTACACGTGGTAGAAAAAATTATAACTAATTAGTGGCAAAAAATGTTTGGTGCTTAGCAATTTTTGAGTAGTATAATTATAATGCTACTTGTCAATTAAATATTTAAATAGCATACAAAGATCTTCATCTCTGACAATGAAATGTTTTGTAAAGATCTTGCATGGAAAATTCAACATACCTTAGATTAATTGAAAAAAAAAAAATTACAGGTAGCATACATAACGTAAACAATTAACACACTTGGGCTAAAGATTATAAAACTGAGATTTGAAACCAGTCTCAGATCTCAAGCATCTGATTGGCTGAAATGGATAAAGAGAATCTATCATTGGTATTCGGCGAAGATCAAGGTATCTCAACCCGAGGGTAATGCTTTCCAGATGGAAACAAGGCTGTGCCGAGTTTCCGTCTGGAAAGCATTGCCTGAGGGTTGGGATACCGCCATCTTCGCCGAATACCAATGATTGATTATTTTTCTCACTTACTTCTTAAAGATTCAAACAATTTTTTTTTTAAATTAAAAAAAAAACGCAACAAATTTAGAGAACTATTTCTTTCGCGTAACTTCCAGTAGGAACGGTAAATCAGCCATGAATACACAGTCCTGTCAAAGTTTAACACCCCTAACATGTATGCCTTCAACAATATCATTACAAATAAACGAAAGGAAAAGAATTGTTTTTTCATTGCATGAAAACAGCTGGTTCATCCGTTGAAAACAGATAAGGGATCTGCGATTTCGTCACAATTCAAAATTTAAAAAAATTGAATCGTACATACCAGTATATTTCCTATTTTATTTTCCATTCACTTTCTTCATAGATCCTGATGTTTAACGAAGCTCGCAACAGCGGTATAAGAATGAAAAACTTCAAAAAGTAGCAATTTCAGACTCATACCACGATAAACACTTCCAAGTTCCAGCGTTAAGAATTAAGCAACCTCCGAGTGTATCCTTTCCAAATGATTTTTGAACAAAATCCTGATAAAACAAAGTCAACAGATTGCTCTGTTTGAAAAAGTAAACATTTGTTTAATTACGTAACTTTACAACTTTAAATGACGTAGAAATAAGCATCATGACGTAGTCTAAATCAATAATGAAAGTGCTCAATTAATATGGTGCGCAATAATACGAAAGTATGCGAGCACGCGGAGTGAAAGATAAGGCCATGCAAGATAAGGAAATCTCACACGGCTAAAAATAGAGATTTTTCTGTCTAGTAAGTGAGAAATAACTCTCCATTTCTTGCAATCAGATCCTTGCAATTTGAGACTGGTTTGTATTCTCAGTTTTATAATCTTGAGGCTTGATCATTCTTCAGTTTATTTTAGAAGTTACATGTAGAAGTATAACCAATTTAGTCAGATAATAAACATATGTCTTTGTATCTTTATGAAATTTCCACACTTCCTCAGTTACATGTTTGTACATGTACAGAAAGAATTTGTCTTCGCCACATCTTCAGTCAGTATAAGTTTTGTAGTATTTTACTAGCCAATTAAAGTTTAATGTCAGTTTGAAATCAAAGCTTAGCCAGAAATAATCTAATGAATCCAAACATGAAGATCTTCATCAGACTTCAATGTGCCTTCTGATCTGGATCTGCACTGTTCAAACATGAGATATTATAAGTCTTATACATCGAGTATATGGTTAACGTACCACTATCGACTTTTTCAAGATCAAATATTCTGAGCATCTTCTCGTTGCTGCCGGTGAGCAGATACCGTCCGTCTCTAGAGAAGTCAACGCACTTCACAATGTGTTTATGTTGAAATGTGTGCAATTCTTCACCACTCACTGCATCCCATACTTTACTGAAATGTTCATATTTTCATTTTTTCATACACAACACCCAATGCCAAAATGGAAAGTCTATTTGTGCACAATGTCATAGTGTATAAATAATGATTCTGTATAAAGCCTAGGTGTGTAACATGTAGCTACCTTTATTTAATGTAAAACAAAAGCTCAGTTGTTATCATTTAACATCATAACATTTAGGATAAAGAACATTTTTTAAAATGAAAATTACAGTGTACAACTTTCAATGAAGTCATCTCATTTTATTATTAATATTACATCATATACTTGCACTAACAAAAAAATTGGAAAATAAAAAATAACCACAACAGTAGCACCTGTATTCTGAGAGTCAAATCACTGTATGAACTGAATTCAACATCAGTGGTAAAACTTTTTAACCTTTTCCTCTAATATACTCTTTTATAGCAAGGGTGAACATTGTAGATCTAGATCAGCCAACTGATCAGGATCTTCACTGTTCGCTAATTGTCAGATATAACTTAATGAAATGAAAAGCACACACTAAAAATATGCCAGCTGATCTGGATCTACACTTGTCGCAGATGCGTTAAAATGCATATATATGGAGTAAAGGGTTAAATATTCTTATAAAATGTATTTCAGTGTATATCTTACGCTGTGAAGTCAGCTGCTCCAGTAGCAGCCTTTGAAGCATCTCTAGTTAGCGTGGCTCCCCACACTGCTCCCTTGTGGCCATCAAATGTTCCTATCCAATCACCAGTGTCCCCCTGACGTAACATAGGTTTTCCATCTAAAAAACACATGTACAACATGTTTATGATAATATGGCGTTTTTATGTCTCAAACATTGTATTTTAATGATGATGACCTCAGATGTGCTTACTCTCTGCTAAGTATTGCAATTAAAAAAAAATACTGCAAGCAAATCTGAATATGTTTCAGCAAGGGGTCATTAACATTAAAGTTTTCATTAAGTGAAAATATTTACTATAAATAATAACAAAACTATGAACTAATGATGGACTTTTATTATGAAAATATGCTGTTTAACTGATTTAATGTAAAAATATGCAAAAGATTGACACTTTTATAATACTTCACCCAGAAATTCAGGAATAAATAACGAAATGGAAATTTTGACTAAGCTTATACAGTATTTTGAACAAGTAATTCACCTTGGTTGAGAGTGGGACTAGTGTTAACACTTTCCTCCATAGAAACACCTTTATTGCATGGGTGAACAGTGTAGATCAAGATAAGCCGGCACATCCGTGCCGTCTGTCTGATCAGGATCTGCACTGTTCGCTTTTTGATTTGTTAAGTTATTTCTTATCAAAATGCGACCAGTGCAGATCCTGATCAGATGGCACGAATGTGCCGGCTGATCTGGATCTACACTGATCTCACATGAGTAAAAATGCGTTTTTTTATAGAGTGTTAAAACGAACAGAAGTTCAATCATCTTCCAACTTAAAATGTAGATGCTCACAATTCTCTTATCAAACATATGTATACTAAGTTATATAAAAGAAAATTGGAAAGTTTCAATAGTTGTTGCATTTCTGTCAGTTTCTGATCTTAGGTCAGTTTGATTCCGGGACGTTTCGCGCCCAAGTCACTTCCTCACCCTAGTCATTTCGCCCCAAAGTCACTTCCTCCCTAGACAGTTCGCCCCTGGTCACTTCGCACCCTATTTACTTATAATAGATGAAAAGGGAACTTTGAAAGCCACTGAACACGACAAATATGAAAATAACAATTTTTAAAGATATATTTTCATTTTTATTTAAACAAATTAAAGGCTGATATATTAAATGTCAGCAATTATGCCAAATAATAAGCTTGGTCAGCACGAGTATTGGTAATCAACCGTTGCTATCGCTGTTATCTGTATGCATGACATTTTCAAAACAACGCAACATTTGATTTCTAGTATATCTTATAACCACAACATTCAATAACATATATTTACAACATTGTCAAAATAACATAAAAATTGAAACACGAATATCAGAAATAGAGAACGTTTTTTTTCCAGAGTTCACGAGTACAATATATTTCTTTGTTACACTAGTAAAACCACCTTTTATGCTCTGAATGCAATATTTGCATGAATATACTTTATAGCCGTGTAACTATATCTTCGTTCTCCTGGTTCTCCCGATGGTCCACCGTATTGTCATAAGACGGCCCATAAATTCTTGCACAAAACCGAAGTAATTGTGATGTTGTGAGTTCCTGGCGCGAATACTTTTCCCACAAGTTTTCAATTCTTTCATTAATATGTTTGTAGACAGGTCACCTTTCGCGTCCCCGAATACACTTTCATTTCTGATGGATGAAGATGACAGTGATGAGTTTTGAGTAGCATCTGCATCCTATGAAAAAATAGATAAAAGAGAATTTTGAAAATCACCGAACACGCATTTCTATCAAGTGCATAATAGTGTATTATCAATATAAAAAGCTAAATATGTTGGTTTATTTTAATGTGTTTTAATGTTAATAATGACGTAACTAATCATCTAACATACACACTAATATACTCGTGCCGACTAGTGCTACACGTATCTTTCAAAAAAGAAAATTATGATATAATCACAGTTAGATTTTAACTTATTATCGAAAGTAAAATTAAGATTTCATACTACAATGTTTCCAGCATCTTGATCGATATTCGGATTTTTTTCTGCACATGGCCGGCAGATTAATTCCAAATCCTGATTACGGTGGACTGCCTCTGTATAAGTCTTTAAAGAGATTCCTGAAACAAAGTCATACTTTATTTATTATTGAAAACAACAGTAAATAAAAAACAGAATTTTAAAGTAAAAAACAATTCATAACCAATATTTTAATATGAAAAAAAAAATTACTAACCTGTCTGACATGTGCGATGCTGCCATTTTCCACAGTTGTTACACGATATCGCATGCTGGCATTGTCTCACATGCTTATGGCATTTTATACACGGATAAAACACCATGGCAAGAGTTTAAAAGTTTTCTTTATAAATTAAAACAATTTGTGAAAACTTTAATCGAATTACATGTAGCTATAATGAAACAGTGCCGTTGATTCTTTTCTTATATACCCCTTAGTTCGGTGCAGATCACATCTGGAAATCAGTATGTGCTCAAAAACTCGGAAATGTCACAGCGGTAGTCCGAGTCAGATGCCACCAACATACAAACTTCCCGTTGATTAATAAGCACATGCTAGTAATTTGAAATTAACTGTCAAAACTCAAGATTTTTATTTTATTGCATCTAAAATTTCATTAATTCATCTGGGTGTACGTGTTTTGGTGTTATCTCTGTTACTTTAAATAATTTTTCTTTTTGTTTAACCATATTTTATTTGCCATAACATTACAAAAGGTTCTGGGAACCATTGATTACCACGTTATTAACAGTCCTCACCAATAAATAAATAACATAATATAGTGGCTAATGAAATTTTACATGGAGTTAAATTAAAGTGTTATGTAACATGACAGTGTTGTTGTTCTGTATATTCATGTCCATGTCAGTTAGACAATTCAAATAAAATAATCAAGTATCAGCTCGTCCGCGAATAGGTAACATCTGTAAATTTCAATATCCGCATTTAATTTTATTTGCAAATCTATACTTCGACATATATGTATTTTATTTTGTTCTGTTTTTTTAATACAATTATTAATTACAATTAATTTCATGAACGTGAAGTAACTTTTTGCAAATAGTTCTAATGTTTCTAATTAAATTATTTCTGCAGCATTATTATTATAAAAACACCTGCTCTACTACTGAAATATTCAAAGAATCTTCATAAACCATTTCCCATGTCACTTAATTTATCGCTTATCACTTTGATTCTTTCCATTCACTTTTTTACAAATTGATACTTATCTTAAATGTATTTTATTCCACTCTGTTCTTTTGTAAACAATTATTAATTACAATTACAGCCATGCACGAAAAATATCTATTGCAAATAGATCTCAAGTTTCTAATTAAATTATTATTGCATCATTATGAATATAAGGGTGTCCGCTCTACTTCTGAAATATTGAAAATCAAGTGCATTTTTATTGGTTCAAACATTTGAATTGGTCTAAGTTTAAAAGCTGACCTCTTGTTGAGACTCAAACAAAAGCTAATTTTATGTAAAATAAGAATAAGCTGACCTTTTCCCTCGAAATTAAAAATGGCTCAAGTTAGCCCTATATTCAAAAAAGATGACCCATTTACAACTAAAAATTATAGGCCAGTAAGTATTCTTCCTACCATGTCCAAATTGTATGAAAGAGTTTTAAATGACCAATTAAGTGTGTACTTTGATGGTGTTTTTAACCACCTGCTATCTGCTTTCAGACCTGGCTATAGCTGTCAGACGGCCCTGCTTCGCGTGGTTGAGAACTGGAAGATTGCACTAGACAGAGGTGATCATGTTGCTGCCATACTTATGGACCTGTCTAAGGCGTTCGATTGTATCCCGCACAAGCTTCTGGTCCTCAAGCTGCGTGCCTACGGGCTGTCTGACGCTGCCACTGAACTTATTCATAACTACTTATCTAACAGGAAGCAGATGGTTAAAATAGGGGATGCATGCAGTACATGGCTTGAGATTTTAAAGGGTGTCCCTCAAGGATCAATTCTAGGGCCAATGATTTTTAACATATTTATAAATGACATATTTTACTTTGTAGAAAAATCAAAATTATACAATTATGCTGATGACAACACTTTATCTTTCTCTCATAAGGACCCCAATACACTTAAATCTGTCCTGGAATCTGAAAGTAACTCTCTTATAGACTGGTTCAATTTTAACCATATGCAGGCTAACCCAGACAAGTTTCAAGCCATAGCTGTTGGCAAACAAACACATGACTTAACACCTGTTTTTAAAGTTGGAAATGTTGATATTACTTGTAATGAAACTGTTAAACTTTTAGGAATCGACCTTGACTTCATGTTAAATTTTAATGAGCAACTATCAAAAGTCTGTAAAAAAGCAGCAATGCAACTGAACATTCTCTTACGTCTGAGTAAATTTTTAGACCCAAATAACAAAATCTTAATTTATAAGTCTTTTATCAAATCAAATTTTAACTACTGCCCTTTAGTCTGGCACTTTTGCTCTAAATCTAACACTGAAAGTCTCGAGAAACTACAACACAGGGCTCTTCGATTCACTTTCAATGACTTCAATTCATCTTATGCTGACCTTTTGACCAGAGCCAATATGCCTACTTTACACCTAAGCAGAACTCGTGATATTGCTTTAGAAGCTTTCAAAAGTCTGTACAAAGTATCACCCCCATATTTGCATGATCTTGTAAATTTCAAAACAAACAATTACTCTTTCAGGTATGTAAATAGTGTTGAGGTACCATCTGTAAAAACTACTACTTACGGTAAGAAATCGTTCAGGTTCGAGGCCGCCCAGGTATGGAACAGGCTGCCCAATGAACTAAGACAAGTTGAAAACTATAAGGAGTTTCGCAGGCTGGTTCAGACCTGGACTGGCCCAACATGTAAGTGTTCAATGTGTACCTAAATGTCTATTTGTTGTTTTAGCTTCTTTTTTGCATGCTCAAGCCACTTTTTATGTGCGAAATCAAGAAAGTTTTATGCTGCTACAACATGTCTTATGCTTTTGTGTAAATATTTGTCATAGAATGTACCTTTGTGTAAGCTTTTGTTCTTTGTACTGTATTGTCATTTTGTTTCTTAAATATTGTATGCTCTCTTTGTGATACTTTTTTCTTATGCGTGATTATGTGCTTATGGTGCTATATATGTATATATATATTTTACTAATAGTGGTTTTAAGATGTGCTGCCAGCCATATATCACGTTTGTTTAAATGCCAATACTACAACCTTTTATTCGTATTTTATTTTCTAGTAAATTATTTGTCTTAACCCTAATGTGCTCTTATTCATTGCTTACTACTCTTATGAGTGTTTTATTATATGCTATAGCTTAGATTACTTTTTAACTGTAAGTCTAATAATGCTTGACAATGTCCTTCTTTTTCAGCTGTTATCGTTGATAGTTAGGGGTACTTTGTTTTAGTCGGATAATAGCTTCTATGCTAATGTTCCTTATTGTATATCAAACCGACTTTAAATAAAGTTTCTTGTATCTTGTATCTTTCGTTGAGACTCAAACAAAAGCTAATTATATGTAAAATAAGAATGCGGCACAAATTTGGTGGAATATATATGCTTTGCTTATAAAAACTCTGTGGACAGTTCACTCCCACATTGGGTGCGAAATGACTAAGGGCGAACTGACTAGGGAGGAACTGTCTTGGGGGCGAAACGTCCGTCGACCGGTGGCCTACTGCACAGTAAATGGATCAATTGTGTTAGCATGTGGACCAAAAAATAAAGTTGTAGATATTCTATTGATTTTGATATATTTTTAAACCTTGAACATTCAATTTTCAGAAAAAGTACAGGAGAGGATAACTTTTTTCCAATTTTTTTCTATCTGAGCCTTGCAATCCAATGAGGTGTGCTTGGGGACGGACGTTACTAGTGCACAGAAAACCAGCTGTTTTGAAGCCATGTATTATACCTCATAAACTTTTTGGGGATTTTTTGCATGTCTAGACATATCTTTACCAGAATAAGTATCAAGAACCTTACAGAAAATACTTTTTTCACAAAAAAAAAGGAAAATATTAAATTTTTCTGAAATCTGTCAACATTTTTTATTTTATTTTTTTAATTGGGCCATTGAAAACTGTTTTATTTTTTGAAAAAGCACATTAAAAACCATGAAAAAAGTACAAAGATTAATAAACAACAATAGTTTTTATTAATTTATAAAGCACATGTTAACACTATATGATCAAAGAATATAGGTGCTTAGGGGAACGGACGTTACATGTAACAGTATTGAAGATACTGGCTTCACTCTTTCATATTATGTAACTATATATTCCCTCAGTTCATCATGCTATTAAATAGAGATCATTTACTATCATTGGAGATCAGTTTAATTACTATTTGTAGTAATTATAAGGCTTGTAACACACACACACAACTTTAAATCCATTGAAACTAACGCGGCAGCCTGTTAAAATTAACATCATCACATAAGTTTATATCCTTTCAGCACATCTAACTGACTAATACTTAGTTCGAAATGACATTTAAGCCTAAAACCTGTATACACCATTCCAGGCTGTAGCAAACAGCAAACCACATCTGTTAGTAACTGCCATGATTCATCACTTGTATCAGGATACTGATAATATTTTCCACATTTTTCCAGAAACTCAACATAAATTTCGTTGCCATCAATTTCACAGCACTTTGCAAAGAAACACTTAGTTGAGTCTTTGGTTTTGAATCTTATTGCAACAAAATCATTTTCTTTGGGGAGAGTGGGAAAGTTTTCATTGTCTTTGAGGGGGGAGTCGGAATTTTCAGGTATTTTTTTCTCTCTAGCCTTTTCTCTTATTGCCTCCATATTGTAATTAACTGAGCTGTTAAAGACAACTTATACATTCAACCATCTTCTTTGTTACTGTTAGCAACAGCTGATTTTCAGTATTAATAAATAATATCAACTTAACTAATTTACATAATTATATCCTTTTATGGATTATGATTTATTGTTTGGCATGAAAAAATAGCTTTAAACACTCCCAGTTAATTTTTCAGCCAATCACTGTCAAGTTCTTGTGATTATGCTAATAAGGCAATGGGCCTTGTGTTTTATGACCATGTTGCATAATTGCATCAGCAGGGAACATGTCTAATCATCTGCCATCTGAGAGCTTGAGAAGTGGGTATTTTTTAATTACTTTGATCATTTTTTAAAAAGATATTGAGGGGGGACGGACGTTACCATTTTTTAGGGACAAACCGATTCAACATACTGAAATTGTTGATAGCAAAATTCTATGCTCTGACCTATAAAAATCTAGTTATTTTCCCATTAAGTGAACATAATGAAATGTATGTAGCAGGAAATCAAGCTTTATATATTACTTTTAATGATATTTTGAAGGCCATAAAGTTCAAGGACATTTTTTTGGTGAAGCCATCTTACATGGCACTGTCGTTAGTGTTTCTTAAATTGTGAGTGAACTAGCCGTCATAGAACTATGTATTATACATAAAAATAACCGCAACTAAATTGCCTAAAAGGAACAACAAAAGAAAACTCACTATATAATAGTAGAATAAAATTACAGATTGATACATAAAAATAACCGCAACTAAATTGCCTAAAAGGAACAACAAAAGAAAACTCACTATATAATAGTAGAATAAAATTACAGATTGATGAAAACATGGCAATTTTTAGATGCTAACATCTTACATGCAAAAATGGGCCATTTTCGACACTTTGAAGTGCTCCCACAACATTTGTAGCGATGCCAACTTCAAAAGGCAGAAAGTGCATCTGCAAAATGTTGTTAGGTAACATATAAAGTGAAAATTATTAATGAAAGACACTTCTTTCAATAAAATCATGTCACTTACATGATTTTTTAAAAAATTGATCCATTTACTGTGCAGTAGGCACGGTCAGTTTTAGTGAATCTATGGAATGGAATACTGGGTAGGAAGATCAATAACTAGCAAAGGTACTACTGTGCTGTTCCAACTCTAAACCCAATTAAATAATCACCAATTATTTCTGGCAGCTCTGGTAACGAATCTAAACTTTTAATAAAGTTGTAAATCGAGCGATATCCGAAATTGTTTTAGACGAATACAGGGATAGTATGAAATTTCAACATATGTTACCCTTGCTTGCACTTATAAGGAAATATCCAAAAGGTGTTATGTCACTGTATGTTAAGAATACGACTGGTCGTGTATGTCCACTACATGTCAAAGGCTTTTGAATTAAACTTGACATGTTTGAAAATGACTTAATAATTTTAGAATGTGAGAACTGTTCAGCGTGAAAATTACGTTCCGGTAGCCGTACCGAATCCGGAAAAAAGTCAGAAGAAACAAAATCATTTGTAAATTATTATATATACTCCATTCCAAGAAGAATGTATGCACTTAAATTTCGCCGATTTTTAATTTAATGCTTTTCTTAATGCCTAAACATCTGGTATCAAAATTGAGTTTAGATCATTTGAATTCTATAGTTAAAATATCTGTGATCTACTCTCAATTTTGATACCAAATATTTAGGTAATAAGAAAAGCAAATAATTTCATTATAAATGAAAAGTTGTAATCCTAAATTCGATAGGTTTAATACGCGTGTGATATTTGTACTTTTTCATGCAACATTGTCGATTGATTGTTTTACCACTGACCGTTCCAAAGTGGTAACCTCTCGGGTTCTCTTTTTGTTCATTGTTTGTGATGTTTTATTATATGAACACACCCTTTCTCCCTGCTTTATGACCATGCTGGTGGCTGTGTATTCCGAGTGTGACTATTGTTTCTCTGTTGTTTTTTTAGCTCACCTGAGCACGAAGTGTTCATGGTGAGCTTTTGTGATCGCCTGATGTCCGTCGTCCGTCGTCCGTGCGTGCGTGCGTGCGTCCGTGCGTCGTCAACTTTTTCTTCAAACGACTTCTTCTCCTGAACTCCTGGGCCAATCTTGCTGAAACTTGGCAGGAATGTTACTTGCATGAAGCTTTACCAAAATTGTTCAAATGGTTCCGGTCCATTGCCTATCTAGGTCACAGAGGATAAAAATAGATTTTGAACATAAAATTTTTAAAAATCTTCTTCTCTGAAACCGCAAGGCCTAGAACTTTGATATTTGTTGTGTAGCATCACCTAGTGGTCCTCTACCAAGATTGTTCAAATTATAGCCCTGGGGTCAAAATTGGCCCCGCCCCAGGGGTCACTTCATTTTACATAGACTTATATAGGAAAAACTTTAAAAATCTTCTTCTCTGAAACCACAAGGCCCAGAGCTTAGATATTTGGCATTTAGCATCCTCTAGTGGATCTCTACAAAGTTTGTTCAAATTATTTCCATGGGGTCAAAATTGGCCCCGCCCCAGGGGTCACTTCATTTTGCATAGACTTCTATATTAAGAAAAACTTTAAAAGTCTTCTTGTCTGAAACCACAAGGCCTAGAGCTTAGATATTTGGCATTTAGCATCCTCTAGTGGAACTCTACAAAGTTTGTTCAAATTATTTCCCTGGGGTCAAAATTGGCCCCGCCCCAGGGGTCACTTCATTTTGCATAGACTTATATAAGAAAAACTTTAAAAATCTTCTTGTCTGAAACCACAAGGCCTAGAGTTTAGATATTTGGCATTTAGCACCCTCTAGTGGAACTCTACAAAGATTGTTCAAATTATTTCCCTGGGGTCAAAATTGGCCCTGCCCCAGGGGTCACTTCATTTGACATAGACTTATATAGGAAAAACTTTAAAAATCTTCTTGTCTGAAACCACAAGGCCTAGAGCTGAGATATTTGGCATTTAGCATCCTCTAGTGGAACTCTACAAAGTTTGTTCAAATTATTTCCCTGGGGTCAAAATTTGCCCCGCCCCAGGGGTCACTTCATTTTGCATAGACTTCTATATTAAGAAAAACTTTAAAAGTCTTCTTGTCTGAAACCACAAGGCCTAGAGCTTAGATATTTGGCATTTAGCACCCTCTAGTGGAACTCTACAAAGATTGTTCAAATTATTTCCCTGGGGTCAAAATTGGCCCCGCCCCAGGGGTCACTTCATTTTGCATAGACTTATATAGGAAAAACTTTAAAAATCTTCTTCTCTGAAACCACAAGGCCTAGAGCTGAGATATTTGGCATTTAGCATCCTCTAGTGGTACTCTACAAAGTTTGTTCAAATTATTTCCCTGGGGTCAAAATTGGCCCTGCCCCAGGGGTCACTTCATTTTGCATAGACTTATATAAGAAAAACTTTAAAAATCTTCTTCTCTGAAACCACAAGGCCTAGAGCTTAGATATTTGGCATTTAGCACCCTCTAGTGGAACTCTACAAAGATTGTTCAAATTATTTCCCTGGGGTCAAAATTGGCCCTGCCCCAGGGGTCACTTCATTTGACTTAGACTTATATAGGAAAAACTTTAAAAATCTTCTTGTCTGAAACCACAAGGCCTAGAGCTGAGATATTTGGCATTTAGCATCCTCTAGTGGAACTCTACAAAGTTTGTTCAAATTATTTCCCTGGGGTCAAAATTTGCCCCGCCCCAGGGGTCACTTCTTTTTACATAGACTTATATAGGAAAAACTTTAAAAATCTTCTTGTCTGAAACCACAAGGCCTAGAGCTTAGATATTTGGCATTTAGCATCCTCTAGTAGAACTCTACAAAGATTGTTCAAATTATTTCCCAGGGGTCAAAATTGGCCCTGCCCCAGGGGTCACTTCATTTTATATAGACTTGTATAGGAAAAACTTTAAAAATCTTCTTGTCTGAAACCACAAGCTGAGAGTACTTTTGTACTCAGGTGAGCGATATAGGGCCATCATGGCCCTCTTGTTCTAATATTGGTTTAAATGATTTTCAACAGTATTTTCCGGCACCATACAAGCATTTTGAATTGAAACAGACTCCCACCAAAGGTCAAAGAAGCAAAACACAGAATTTTATTTTACTGAATATTATTGAAATGATGGAGGGGACTGTGCAATGTTTTACTAATGACATGACTAATATGACGAAGATCGATAGGCTTTTTTGTAAAAAAGAACATGGTTTTAATGTATTATGATGAAGTAAACTGTTACATTTGCACTTAACTATTAGTACTGTAAGTTCAAGCAATACATCGCTCAGCGATCCGGCCCACATCGGTTTAGAGATGCCACAACCTGTACAGCAATGTTGAAGAGTTGGTATATTATCCGCTACTGTTTCTATAATCAAGCACATGGCGTAATTGCCGTCCGTGTTCACTACCAGCGTCGGAATGCGTATACCCGCACCCCCCAGTCCCCATCGGCTTATACCATATTATAAAATGTGACTGTTGTGAACAACATCAGGTCAAGTTTCAGCAAAATTAAAAGATTTGGTATTGAGATTTTGATAATTTTCTTTTTTATCGATAAACGTGCAAGGAGGACTGTAGTGGACTCTTAACATGACAATCATTGCGTGAAAGAAAACAGTTTTAATCAAACATGTACATGTATAATCGGATGGCGGTTTATAAAAATATAATGAACGGAATGTTATCTGTCAAAGTTTGGTCAAGACATAATAAAAATGTAGCTCTACTCATTAAATAGACCCTGCTCTACTGCTGTGGGGTGGAACCACTGTATATAAACCGATTGTATTATCTAACGGATATAGCGAACTGATTAATTGTCATAAAAATTTAGTAGACAGTTCAAAAGTGAGGCGAGTTTTTGAGTCGGCAGACTCAGTGAAAACCAATTTTCGACAATCGTTTTTGCCTTACTATGAACCTAACAATTTGAGGGTTGCATGCAATACTGTCCTAACTCCTTCTTTATTTCAATGTAGTAACGACAGTACTTGCATGCTACCATAGAATGTATGCTTGCTACCCTAGTTATGTACTGTAATGAGAAATCTAGCCGACAAATATATGCTATATTCGTAACAGGCGATTGTTATAGCTCTCGCTATGAATTACATTTTTCGCTGTTGAATGCAAGATGCTTTTAGAAATCGCCCAAATCACCTACTCCAAGTATCATTTGCAATGTACACTGTTCTTAAACCAGGGTAAATGTTTATGTTATAACAGGTTTTGAGAGGTATTCTCAAGCTAGTGAGGATGCAACATGTTAGTTTTTATTCTTACTATAACCCTAATGCCGTAGCTGATCACTTAAATATCAATACATAAGACGAAACATGCTTGTAGGTCCGACCTAGATTGTATCATTTATTGAACATGATAACTCAATCACTTGTATGTTTAGAGTGATTTATGTTTATCAGTTATAAAGATTTTTCAAAGATGATTTTGGTATATTTTGTCGAATTTTAGAACCAATACTTGATTTAGAAAGCCATTTATTTAAAGTCCTTCGTACAGAAAACTGATACGTTATGACGGCCTCCGTGTCTCTATATACTGCGGCGACACGAATCAATTTGATCTACCTTACTGTAACCCGGCTATGGTTGAGTTAGTACCGCGCTTGTACTATCTCGCCATAGAGCTAGCTTTGATGGCGACGTGGTAGAGCGTCGGACTGACATGCGAGAGGTCCCGGGTTCAATCCTTGGTTCAGGCATGGATTTTTCAGAACCCTTGTTACAAGCGGCGCCCAACGGGGGACCATCCAAGGATGTTAAAATACCTCGAGATCACTGCAAAGTGAATCTCTATACTCAATGGAAATTCGAGGACGAATTCCAATCTGGAGGGGGTGTATGTAACCCGGCTATGGTTGAGTTAGTACCGCGCTTGTACTATCTCGCCATAGAGCTAGCTTTGATGGCGACGTGGTAGAGCGTCGGACTGACATGCGATGGGTTCAATCCTTGGTTCAGGCATGGATTTTTCAGAACCCTTGTTACATTACTATAATAGTAACGGTGTTCTATAGTCAGTGAGTCTAGCACACAGGCCGTTCTGAGAACTTAAACATACAACAAGCGATAATTAATGCCGCCCCGAATTGTTTCGGATTTGATAAACACAGTCTAAGGTTGGTTAAAAGTAATTGTTTCAAAACTGACGATTCACGATTATACATAAAGGATCAGTTTTATGCTCCATGCGCAGATATGTACAAAAATATTGAAAGACTAATTATTGCTCACTTATTTTATTTTAACGGACTTGAAAATTTAATATTTGTTTGGCAGATAGATACTATCTTACATAGCAGTATTTTTCACTAACATTAATTCTCATAATATTGCGAGTCTGAATTCAGTTTGATAGTTTAAAGGTCGATTTGGTCGAACATGAAATGGCGAAGACATATATAGTTCGTTGACGACTTTTTTTAAAGTTTGGAAGTAGGTGTGACATACAAAGTCAGATGCAAATGTAGTTATTTAAATATTGATAGTTTGAGCTGATGATAAACGCAATAAATACCCCTTGGGGTTACCGCATTGGAACGGTCAGTGGCAAACTAATTTGCCACTAGGGGTTTAAACCAGGATATAGGGTGCACCAACATCACACTTGCCCCAACAGGTTCCCATATCAACACACAAATACAAGTTGTCTTGGTGAAATAACCCCAACCCACCCATCAGCTCAACAATGTTGCAAGCAAAAGCACACATACATATAAAACATAAGAAGCTAATAGCATTGTAAAGCCGGAGTGGAGGGTACTCAAAAATCTTAACGAGTAAGTTCGACTATTATACATGTATTCGTTAGTTCATTTGGATGCTTGTATAAGAAATTAAAAGGTCGCTAAGCTGCGATGTGCCTGTAAGTTTAATTTTCATACACGCCTCCAAATAATCAATAACCTAGTAATATGCTTGTTTTATAATTCTATTTGATTATTTTTATTTTCAAGTTCTTCTCCTCGAGTTTTTTTGTACACAAAGTTTATTTATTTCTCCAATTATACCCGATTTGTATCGACAATATATGCAGACGAACCTAAAACCTCTTACCTAAAAGCATAAACATGATAAAATCACTAAACGTGCATCTCCATATAGGATAAAGATTATTGGAAAATCATTCGACACTGTTCACACTAAATGATACAACAGAAATACGTTTGTTCGCTATAACTGATTTATTGATGCTATAAATGATACTATCATTACGAAACACATCCTTCAAACATGTTAATATTTTACGCATCTGTTGATTTAAAGCCATGTTGTAATGTAATAACCTTTACTTATATTAATCCCATAGAAACATACTAGTATGTATTGGTTTATCAAAACTTTTATTTATACAGAATAAGAATATTTTGTCACATTCATTGTGGGTCATTGCCTGACCTTGTTGTGATTAGATGCTATTTTCCAAGTTTTTATCCGTATAAGTGCGTATAAATCAAATAATATTACAACCAATAATGACTATACAAAATATTACTTACTGGTTTTTGTTGAAGATACTTAAAATAATGCTATAAACTCCGTTTTCACTGTGTTATTTACGAATTGTTTATATCGCAGCCATGCAATCGGCTCGCTATATCCGGTAGATGATACAATCGGTTTATATACAGTGGGAACGTGTTCCGAGTGTGATAAAAGAGATTATCCGCTTAGCACCTCCAATATAGGAAAACCGGAACTGACCGATAATGTTTTACACCGGATTACAAAGTTGGAAGTTTTCAAAATCAGAAGCAACCAGATTTTTTTTGTATGTGTTTTAAAGCAGCCAGAAGCTTTTAAAGGCAGACGAGCAAACCAGTGAAATCGTATGTGTAAATTCCACACACTCTACATAAAACGTTTGTTAAAACGTATTTAAGAGGCACTGGCGAAACCGGAACAGTCTAAAACGATTTGACATCGAATTTTGAAGCATTAAGGACAGGAATATTGGAGATGATCAAGCTTACGTTGTAATTTCTATTGCAAACAAAGGGGTTTCCATTGCGACGCCGAAAACGATTAGTTTCTTGTTTGCAAATGCGTTTGCTCGCAAATCGTACGGGACTCTCGTACATTTTTGTTTAATTTTGATTATGTAAATAAAAAAAGATAGCCGTTTAATGTATTCTTCGATATCAAATCACAAAAGTAATTATGACGGATAGTCAAAGAAATAATGTATGGTAAATACATTTCAAAATAATAAATAAATAATTGAAAATATCCAACTCGCTCTCACGAGCGTGAATTCGCTGCGTTTGTAGAGCACGCTTGTTATTATTCTGCTCTCGTGAAGATTTACAACGTCATCGATTCATATTTCCTTCAGAAAACCGAACGCTCTCAACAATCTCTAATGATAAGATAAAACCAAAACCTTCGTGACAAGATTTTATTATATTTACACGACTATGTCACAAGAGAAAATTTGCTTCAGTATATCACAATATTTTATGTTAAATGTTAAAAGTCACTGTCATTTCACTATGCATGTAGTTGTTTACAACCGATTAGTACCTAGCTTTTGTGCTACACACGGATATTTTTGAGTGAATGAAAATGACTCAACAATCAAAAGCGACTATCGGTGTTAATGTCTACAGTCTTCAACCAAAATCTTAACATACACTGAAATGGAATTTGGATTACAATAATGAAATAACGTGTTTTATTTTGAAACATATCTCCAGACGACAATTATTCTTGATGAAAAACTGATGGTGCCATAACATCGTCATTTGTGATCTAATCTAATCATCGCCAGGATCAGGTAAATCGGATTGATGGCGCATTAAAATATCAGGATAATTAATTATTGAGGTGTAAGCTGGAACCAGCGGTGAGAAAAAACTGGATATATTGCGTAGATGATAAGAAGATAATATGGCAGTTCTTGAAGGACTTCTGCTAGCGTTGAAATCGAGTAAATACTTGTGCTGTATACAAACAAGCCTTAAGCAAAACCACTTACAGATGAAACATAATGGAAATAAAGTTTTATATAAGATGTTAAAATATTAGTAAATGGAATTTTCAAATTATTCATCAAACATTTCAAACATAAGCACTACCCAGGATGAATTTAGTGATATTCCGGTAACGACCAGAGTGGTCCTTACCACTGTGCTGGTATTAACGGTTGGAATATGTCTTCTAGGAAACCTTATAACATGCGTGATTGTGTATAGAAAGAAGCCGATGAGATCGGCCATCAATCTGTTACTGACAAACATTGCCTGTGCGGACCTCCTCTTGTCTTTGTCCATGCTTTACGTGCTGTACGAGTTCTTCACCTCCGATGTGCCGAGTTTTCGGGTCTGCGTGTGTTTCTCGGTTGTTAAGGATACGTGCGTAAGCGTCGCGTGTTACACGCTTCTTGTAATTAGTGTGGATCGGTATATAATCATTGTATACCGGAAAGACAGACTGAATCCAAAAGTAGCTGAAGTAATAATACTGTTAATATGGTCGGGCTCCATCGGTGCGACCTCACCGCAGCTTCTGAGCTTCATCGCAGACGAATACAACACTGCAGACAGATTGCTGTGCCACGATCATGCACTGTCTACGATGACCAACTACAAATCAGCGTATCTGCTTCTGATTCTGTCACTTACTTTTTATGTTCCTATCATTGTGATGTTTTATATGTTTGCAGCCATACTGCGGACAGTTCAATTATTGTCCAAACGAATTCACAATCATTCCGGAAGTGCATTAAGCGTCTCGGTGACCCAGTACAGCAGTAAATTAGGACTTCCGCCGCAGGCAACTCCTTACAGATTTACCGGTGACATTAACGCAAAGCGGAAAGCGTTCGGTACGATTATGTTGCTGTTTATTACAGTGTTTTGTTGCTGGCTCCCGTTTATCACGTGTAGAGTAATGGATTTAAATGCGTCTCAACACAGGGTAACCGAAATGTTTTTGCTAACTCTTGGATTCGTTAAAAGTGCTTTGTATCCCATTATTTTCTGTGTACGGAACAAAAAGTTCAGAGCGACGTGCATACGCTTGCTTCCAACACAGGTGAAAATGCCCAAGACCTGTTTCGAACGCAAACAACGACGTGTGAACCCTAAAGTTTTGTATCAGTATAAAGAAAGTGAATCGAGGATCTGACCTTTATGCGAAGGTGTAATATATTAAAAAATATATATATTGAATACTTATCTATAAAAATAAAATCTTGAAACGGCGATGTTAACTTGTCTCTTACTGTTTGCAATCGTATAGATCACTTCAAAAATCATCGGGTATCATTAAGGAGGGCATGACCAGATCGTGTTTTAGGTTAGCAAAGCCTTGCGATTGCATGAGTTAAATACGTTGAACATCTTTGTACATTGTACTTTAGATACCGAATTAAGATGTTATTTCAAGACACAATTTACCTGGCATTCTCGGGGGAATAAGATGTTCAATGCTTAAGCTGATCAGTTGGACGAGGCGATTGAATTATCGTAAAAAGAACATGCACACAGGCGCTTGACCAGCCGCCCCACCCTACGCACTGCCAACCCTTACTAAAAGACCCTTATTTTCTTGTAAAAATAGTGTCAAGACACTGATATTATTTCATGATCTCAAAATATGCGAAAGTTCACCGTAAATAGTTCGCAAAATACTAAAGTCTCTGTAACTCATATTCATAGCTCGGCATATGGATTTTTTGTAAACTTTGATTTTGACAGTGAATTTTCGCATAGTTTGATAGAATGGTCATGAGTGAACATGCATTTTCTTTTTGTGTGTATTTGATCTTTCGTCTGTTCATTCGTTGTTTTGATAAAAATAAATAATATTATTAAATCATATATTTTCGGAAAATTATTTTTGAAAATGACTTTCAAATGACTTTTGTTTACCCAGAGTAGAATATACGGGTGTACGGAAAAATCAGCATTCGAAACATTAGCGTACGATGTACATTTTTTCGGTACGACCAATTAACCACATTACTGTATATGTAATGTGGATGAAAAACATAATCAAATGCCTAAAACAAGTGTGTCTATAATATGCTTTGAACAGCAAGAAACGTCAATTGTTTACATGCTCACATGATATGTTATTGTTCAACATGGTGAAGAAAGTTTTGTATTCGCAACGAGGCCCTACATACCATATATACATGTATTGTAAATGGAAGTACATGTAGTAAGTAACCCTTTATGACTGAGGGTCATTATCCGGTTGAGCATAGATTCATTTAAAATTAAGCGTCAGCAAGTTTGTCTTGTATTTTTATCCATATAATTATTCAAATATATCGTGTTTAGCCGGATTACGTGTTCTGTATATCATCCATTATCAACAGTCTTAAGACTCTGCGGTGTCGCGGCTTCTAATGGACTGTAATGCGGTTGTCAGGGTAACAACTGATTACCGTATGTCGTGCAGATAACAATTCTTGCTGTTTATGGCGTACTGTGCTTTAACGGCAAAATACTTTTTTACATTTCACTTGATAAATTTCATTTTTTTAACACTTGACTTCTCATTCCAATCTGTCAAACAGAAATTCTAAAATATATAATATTTTATACGTAAAATAAAGACAATGAACTGCCAATGGAGCCCTCCACCCCCCCCCCCCCACCCCGCCTTTGAGAATTTTGAAAGATGTGTTTTTTTGGAAGGCCTTAACAATTTAATAATTTGCAATTTGTTTAGACTCACAGCAGTTGGACATTTTTTCGCAAAGCTTCTTTGAATTTATTACGTTTAAAATAAATTATATAAGTATTTAATATTTGACATGTTTAAAAGATATTCTCTAAACATATTTTGCTTCTATGAGTAGATAATATTTGAAGTATCAATACAATAAACGTCTGCACCTAAGATATGTGACTAATCTTTAAGATTATGCTACTTAACATTAATAAAAGCTGGTGTAATTAGATGAACTAAGTTTAACTTGTGCTGGTATGTTATACAAGTTATTTTTATTTGCAGAACATGTAGGCGTCAATTGTGTTTAAGTTATTTTTCTTTTCTTTACACTGTGTCTGTTCAGACACGTATTTATATCTTTCTTTTAGCAGTTTTAATTCCATTTCATGTTATTATTATTTTCAATACTTTTATGTAAATAAATCATCAACTCGCGATGTTTTATATAAAAAACCTTACGGACGGCTGTTGATTCTATACTCAGCAAAAATAAAAAGTACCCACTTCTTACGCTTATATTCTCATTAACATATACTAAGCAAAAATAATAAGTTTCACTTTTCTAACTGTGATTTTGCAAAATAAGAAAATGAAAATTCAAAATTATATTTTTAACCAATTTCAATTTCTTTACTCATTGCAAAGAAATAAAATGTTTTTGAAAATGTACAGTCACAACTGACATGTCTTTCCCCTTGGTATAAATAGGGGTTTAGAAAGGGTCAGTTGTTCCAAAACAATATTCGCGTTTATTAGGTTCAGTTCAATTTTTCAAGTTCTTGTTGTCGATAAAATCACAACAAACTAATAAATATAACAACTAGTCATTGACAAACAGCGCTAAAAATTCCAAGCATTTCCAATTATCTCCCTTTTACAGGCTTTCTACTGCCTCTTCAGAAAAAAAAATAGGGCAAAAGTCGGCCATTTTTAGTTTTAAAAGTAGGGTAAAGTAGGTATTTTCGACATTAAAATGTATGGATAAAGTAGGAATTTCCTAACTTTTTAGTTCAAAAGTACTATAATAATACAGCAAGATCACGAAAAGTTGTGTGCTTCATTTACTGATGTATATTTAGCGTGTGATAGTAAATGTGAAATGTTTTGCTCTTAAACATATTATTATTATCACATGTCTTTGGATGACCCTTTTCTATATATTGTAATGAGTGATTTGGTTAAACCTACATATAATTTTGGGTTTAAAAGTAATAGCTACATATATATACACTATACTCATTATTTAATTAATTGATATAGTTTTTTGTAACACTGCCATTGAGCATTTTACCATGCAAATGGAAACATACATAAAAAAGTTTCAAGACCGATGAGGGCATTTTAACACATTTTCTAATATTAAATCACTATATGTGATTATAAAATATTAATTTGACTTAAAACCAGCTATACATTAAATACGCTCGACAATAAAAAAGATACTTGACAGTGCATATTTTACCTAAATATAGATTCTGTAAATCTATCTAATAGTTATTCAAAAGTGTCAGGTTTCTTTTTTGCAGAGTATAGGTAAAATGCCCACATGATTGTTCAACTGACCACATTTGGGTAAAGCTGCAGGTTTGGTGGCAAAATTAGTTAATATCCATTCTTTAGTTGTTTGACATAAATAATAAGTTTTCAAATTTGTAAAAGAATTAAAGGTGACTCTTAAAAAAACTTTGGAGAACAATTTGAGAACAATTTGACCATATTTAATTTGTACCATAAATCCAAATCATGCATGTCCATCTTATTATTATCCAGATTTTGTTGCATTTAAAATTGTTGCAATGAAACTTTCTTGAAACAAATTCCACTTACATCTTCATGGTTGAAGTGAATGAAAACTTTTAATTTTACAGATTAAACATGTTCATGCAAAGATTTGTCTTTAATTTTTCTGTTTTCTAGAAAGCTTGAATTTTATATTTTGTAGTAAAACTGTTTCAAATTGACTTCAATTCTACAGACACGTAATTTTCACAATGCAAATTGTTTTTGTATATACATGTAAATCTTCTACAGGAAAACTAATTAAGTAGAAGCATACTTTTAGAAATTGGATGTCCATTTTGATAGGTGTCTGTATTACTAGTAAATAACCCTATACATTGTTCTCCCGTCCTTTTTTGGTAGTGCCCTAACCCTGCTTGACAGCACCCTGTCCTTTAAAATTCCTAGAAACAACAGTATCATTAGTTCTTTGAATGCGTGAAAGACTAGAATCTTTTGGCCATGACGCCGATTGACTGACCAAGGCACCTTGCTTTCAAGGATGGATTTTACCAGTGAAACCAAATAAAACACATCTGAACTACTACATGTAATCACAATGAAATGAAAATACAACTAAAAGATCATATCTAAGAATTACTTTCATTAAACTTATTCATTAAATTTTTATTTTAAAATGAAAAAGTAGGGATAATAGGGCTGCTTTGGAAAAAGTAGGGCAAAGTAGGGCTCAGATTAAAAAAGTAGGAAAAAGTAGGAAAAGTAGGGAGCAGTAGAAAGCCTGCTTTTAATGGAAAACATAGTGTTTTGATTTCTTTTATGAATTGTCATTCAACGGACAGATTCTCAGTTCTTGGTGTGTAAGATTATGTTCGTGGTCAAATGAAGTTAAAACTACTGAGATTAACTTGTAAAACACCGGTAAAAGCGCTCATCATTGAATGAAAATTGTTAATGAGAATATAAGGATAAAACGTGGATACTTTTTATTTGTGTTTAGTTTATTTTCATTTATTAACGAACACTTAATAAGGGGTTTTATTATTTAATCTCAGTTGTTTTTAAGTTTAATTGTTCGTGTACATAAACTTAAACACATAGACCTGAGCAAATACCCATCAGATAACAATTTATAATGGATTAAAAAACACTATATATTCAATTTAAAGGGAGGTAATTGGAAATGCTTGGGATTTCTTCTTTTATTAATGAATGTTATGTGCTTTTATTGACACCAAGAACTGGAGAAATTAATTTGATTCGAATAAATGTGAATATTGTTCAGAATCACTTACTTCTTCCTAAACCCCCATAGCAAAAGGAAAGATAACTAAGTCGTGATTTTCAAGAACATTTTATTTCTTTGTAATGATTACAGAAATGGAGATTCGTTCAAAGAAAGTATTTTCTTTTCTCTTTTTCTAATTTTACAAAATTACAGGTAGAAAAGTGGGAACTTTTCATTTTTGCTGAGTATAGATCTAGATATATATACGTTGGTCATTTAATGCGTTATATATTATACTTGTTAAGAGGGACCTTGTTGTTCGGTTGAGTTTGTTTACTGCGTGATTCTAGAGCCGTTATTCATTGTGATAGATTGGTTTCTTGTCCGATATTGTCCGAATATCACCCAAGCCTTGGTGGCTGTATTGCGGCAAAATTCAGATTACAAATATACGTATATATTTGCAATCTGGATTTTGCCGCAATATCGACGTATTGTGTCTAGTTGTCATACTCAGTTATACGTTTAACGAGATCAGAGGACAATATGTCATAACCGATGGCATCTGTTTTAGATATTCCTTAGCAATTTTATTATATAACTAGAATTTGGTGTTCTACGGAACACATGTCGCCTCAAGTTGCATTTGAAAGAGGCTTAACTAAAAAAATAGTGAAACGGGAGTTATTGTTCTCGTTGTCACCAATGGCTTCATTCATGCAGATGATATTATCCAAGAATACATTTAATTGGAAAAGTTCTTTTAAAATAATTAGCAACAACTAGTTTCATGTAAAATTTGCATTTAAAAGGGACATAACTAAAAAAATATTCGAACTTTGAAAGTTTTGGACAGTGTTAGTGAATAATTTCTTTCATTATAGTGCTAACACAATCTTTACCAAAAGTTCTGCCATTAACAGGTTTTTGGATTCAAACAAAAATAACGTACCTGTCCTACTTGCTAAATTGCCGAAATTATGCTGAAGTAACCAAAGATCTAATATGCCGCTGATTAAATTCTCTTAAAGTTTTAGATCTCTCGGGCGATATAAACTTACTGTCGAAATTCTCGTCTTACTTAGTTTGATCGAATGGCATCATTATTACGACTTGTGGTAAAAAAAATAATCTGATCATTCGGTGACATATACAGTCTTATTCGGTATTGAATGCGAGATGAAAGAAAATGTTATTATGCGATTTCTCTTATTTTATGTGGAAAACACCAAGAATGATAACACGTGAATAATCATAATATCACATAACAAACTCTGCACTGATATAAAATTTAATGTATTTATTCCATGTACATGATGTCTTAACTCTAAATCGAGTAAAATTCAGAAATGCAAGACAAAACTTTCCAAATAGAGTAAGTTGATTTGTGCCAAAGATCGATATTCCTTGAAATTATTGCTTTACTAGACATTAGCTAAATAAAACATCTAGAAAGTAGCATATTAATGATCTTTTTAAAATAAATTGTATCTTATTTATAAATTCCGTAAAACAAAACATCGCATATATGCAACACATTTGATTTTATTAACTATTACTGTAACTTAAGATTATCCGAGAACTCGAATACCACTTTTACTACCGCTGCAATCCCTTACTTAAAAATGTGACCAAAAACGTTAATTTCAATGGCCCTCAACTGATTTTTTTAAATAAAACAAATCACAAATAATTAAAAAAAAACATGAAATATACATATCAAGCATAAAACCATTCGAAAAACAAAGCCACTCAAACATCACTCTCTGTCTTGTTAGGTTCTTATATGGATAAGCACCTACAATTTGACTTGGAGAATTAAGTCTATCTCATTCATGACAACGTTCAATTTACAACATTAGTAATACATTATGTATTTCAAAGTAAAAAAAAATTGAAAAAGCAGACTATAATAGTACTTAAAAAAATAAAAACAAACAAATACATGTCATACAAAGAAGGCACCAATACAACGTAGGACTGGTTAAACTATACAGATTTATTAAAAATTGGTTGTTTATATTTTTTGAAAATTACGTAGAAACTTATAACTGACAGCAAAACATGACTATAAAATTAACTTAGCCAATTATCGGAAAGGATTTGAAGGATTTCAGCAACTCGACTCTTGGATCACGTAAAATCATCACAATATATATACAAAAATCATCACAATATATATACATGTATGTAAAAAATCGCAGTCAAGCCTCGTTCATTCATAATTTGCTTAACAAAACTTATTATAATACACAATCGTTACTACAAATAACTAGCAAATAATTGTTCCACTTTCCGTTCGAGTCATTCGAACGTGTTTTGTTTTTAAATTAATTCACATACCTTCGAAAACAACAACGATTATGAACGAATGTATTCGATTTCAAAAGAAGTCTTTTTCTAAATTTTAAAGATTTTTTTATAAAAACAAAAATATGGAAAATTATGGAAAACGTAATACGTTTTCAGTTAGTATAAGTAAACTAACCAGTTGATTCGTTTTTTACTAATATAGATCAGGATATGCCACAAACAGAAAATGCAAAGACTCCTCACAGAGAGCAAAATCTATAGCGCTACCTTTTACAAACCACCATGACTCAGCAAACTATAAACTTCAAACGCACATGGCAAAATATTAGGGGATAGATCATAATCTAGGATGCAATACGATATTGAGATTATTCTTTATAGCACAACTTGATGACTATCTAGAATAAATAAGAAAATCTTATGTAGTAATTGCAATGGAAAAACGCGAAATACTAAAATAATGTCAATACACATTCGGAATCTTTCAAAGACCACATATGTACTCTCGAGAACAAATGAAACAGCCGGAAAGAAATGGTGAAAAAAATCAATAATCAGAAATCTTTTTTCCCCAAAACGTTGGATAAGAAGTAATTCAGTCCGACAACTGCGGATTTCGACGAGCTGTGTCGTTAATGGTAAAAAAAATGTTCGTTCAAATATTTAAACTGCTATAATCAGGATTTGATATCCTGTTCAACTATAACTATGTCAATGAACCATGTACGTACCATTTGGGTTAAAACGCAAATGTCATTGTTTGTGTTTGCATTAGTTCGAAATATAGAGGAATTTGAAAAATAACCCATCGGAATTCAGTGCTGCCCGATTTGATTACAATACACCCAGTAATGTTCAAGGATTAAAAATATATGATTATTATTTTTTCCTTCTGGTAGAGGAAGATAAAAAAATGGTTATTTTCTATTAGTACAGAGTAAACGTTTGATATATCTCAATGTGTTAGTTTGAATGAGTTTACGCACTCGCATATATCTGGACTACTCCAGAGTTCATCATTTCAATCCCTCAAAACGAAACCAAAATGTTGGTGTACTCACAAATAAGATATAATCAGTAGGAAAGAAATGCAATGTAAGGCTCGGAACAACCAATATATAAAACTATTCGTAATATATGTTCAACGTTCAAGTTATTATCCACAGCACATTGGAAAGGTACTTTTTTCTGATCCTTTTTTTCAACTTGCAAATATATTGTATGTAGGCCGTTGAAACTTCCCAAGTGATAAAATATTTTCTCAAATCAGAATAAAAAAAACAAATCTACATTAAACGGAAAATATATGAATCTAAAGCGGCCCTACATGTAAAATGTCTTCAAAGTAGAATAATATATGTTATACATGCAGTAATATATATGCAAATTTATCGAATTTCTTCGTTTATTAACAAATAAATTCTGAGGACTTTTGCTGTATATATTCATTTGTTTTTTGTTTTTTTTTGGTATTAAAGCCAAACGGATTGTCGCCCGATCACCCAATGTTCTTTGATAGAACGTAAAATGTTCATGGTTAAAGAAACAAGATAAAAATACAAAATTCTGGGCACAAATTGCAGACTTTGTTGGATTAAAAGAAAAGCTTTCTCGATGTATGTCTTGACTTAATTGTTTAAATTTAATTGACTTGTAGATAAACACAATTTAAATTATGTTAACAAATAAACATGGTAATTTTGTAACAAATAGTAATTCATATTATCAAAGGTAAAAAGTAAAAAAAAAGAAATAATATTATTGCGAAAAAAATAAATAAATAATACAACAAAAGTCTTTAGAATCTAACTGTAATAAGTAAAAAGAAAATAAGATAAATTTAGTTATTCCTGCATTATTTAGTATTAACCCCACACATTTTAAAAACAATTTATATGATTTGTTGCGCAAAAAGTTAAAACGGAATTTAAAATTAAGAAATTGCCGGTAGCAATGTTGCCAGATACAAATACATTTTACGGTATATTCAGCGAAACGTTCGATTTCGCCCTTATTTTCTCGAGGCCAGTTCTCATTAAAAAAGATAAGAACATCGGCATGCTTACATTGCCAACCTTATACTCGCCCGCACTTAGCATCGACACTACATTAATCGAGTCTGAATTGATATCAGGCATACAAATGACGGCACCACTGTCTCCCCTTGCTGCAAACGTATTGGTCGTATCACCAGGCAATGACTCTATCATCAATATATAGTCTTCTTCGGAATTTCCAATCAATGAAAAATCGGAAGTACAAATGATTCCCCTTGTAAAATCGGATTTTGCTCCATATTTATAAACGTACCGTCTCTGTAGGTTATAAGGACGTTCTGTAGTGATTTGCGCGTGTCTATTTAAGCCACAATCATCTTTCATGCGGCGGATACAGTGAACTTGCATTTCAGGCACAACTCTGACTGCAGCTAGGTCGACAAGTGGATTTTCATCTATCCCCGAACGAAGCGTCATACTACTGGTACACATGCCCAATATTCGCATCCGCATTCGATTCACTTGTATATAAACAACGTGCTCTTCTGCATTAGGATTGAAAACTACATGTGCACAAGTAAGTGCAAACAGATCGTCATTGTCACCGACAGCAAAAGCTCCAAGTGTCCCTTCGCGATACTCTTTCTCGTTGTCCGGCATAGGGCTCTTGATAAGCTTTCCATTTTCATGTTGAATATCAGCCATTTCTACGGGCTTTTGTGTAACAACCTTGACCTTAAATGGGTGAGTGTAACCATATTTTTGAAGCAGTTCTCTTAAATCGTCTTCATTGAAACCAACCTTGTTGATGTGTTCAGTTTTATCTTGAGTTTTTCCTTCTTCCTTTGAAAGGACATGTATCTCCAAAACATTGTACACGGTACCAACGCCAAACACATCTGGAAGCCTGGAATAAAAGAGAATATAAATCCTTCGTATCAGAGAGAACGCAAAAAGCATAACTTAAAAAAGCAGCAGCTATATCATTGTGGTGATTGAACCATATCCAAAGCAATTCTGGCTGGAATCTGAAACCACCCATATTAAAAGAGGACGAAATATTGAAACAAAGTTTTTTAAGATCACTATTAAGTATTAAGAGACATAAGAATCATGCTCAACGATCTTCAAAGGTCATAGCTGATAACATCACTTATTGTTTGTTTCGTAAGACCTTTTACAAACCACTACTGTGATAATAAATTAGATCTACATGTATTTATTTAAGAAAAAATGCCGACAATGCATGAAACCTACACATAACCGACAAAGACCCTCAGTTCAGGCTCACATCAAATTTGTTAAATAATAACATATATTAACTAACCCGAGTTAAACCTTAGCTGACGTTACTTTTTTGTTCTTGTATATAAATGATAAACATTATGAAACTGTACTCACTTTTCTATTTCTTCTCGAAGACCTTTAGGTATTGGAGTTGCAGTCTTGGGTTCGAACTTCTCCACAATTGTCTGTTCAAGGTAGCCTTCTATTTCAAAAATCATCTTCTTCATAATTTCTATCATCCTACATGCTGACTCCATAGTCTTTTCTGCGTCACTGATTACCTTGGAAATGTCATTTTGTATTGGATAAATGACAAAATCGAATTTGTAACTGACATAACGAACGAACCGTTCGTGTGAGCTTGCGCCATGCTTGGCACCCATGTTTCCCTTCCGTTTGTGCACAGCTACGATCTCGTCATAGTTTTCGCTGACATCTTTAAGCTTTCTCAAATGGTATCTGGTATTCTTAGACACACCTTCTATGAGCTTTGATTCGAAATTCAGCTCAACAAGGAGCAGATTGACTATCCAGGATGGGATGTTAAACTTCGCCGAACAAGGTTCCACAATGGAACATTTTAGCAATCTGGCCAGTTTCTTTAATAACTGATGTAGGAATTTCTCATCCGGACTCCATCCTTTTGTTTCTTCTGATTCATCTTGTTCGGCTATCTTTCTCATATCGGCCAGACCAATTTCGTCTCGAATTAACCCTTGGATGGCCCTCACAACCAGATCAGAATGCAATATATCAATATCCTGGCTGGTAAACCCTTTATTTACTCGTACAAACCGTTCCAAATAAGCCATAACTTTATGATATCCATCGACAAGCTTTGATTCCAGATACTCAGATATGACACTTGCAACTGCAGCATCGTGGGAGCCAAAAATAATTCTCTCTTCATGGTCCCAAGCGTTTCCACCTACTTTAGTTGAAATATACTTGCATATTTTAGCTCGAATATCGTTCTTAGAGTCGGCGTCAAGGCTTGATAAACTCTCAAGTTCTTCAACATTGGTACTGGGAACTGTATCAACCACAATGAAAAAAGCATCAAACATATCTGGATGCTTTGATTTGAATTTTGCTTCGATGAGGTCGATACTTTCTTGAACATGCTAAAATTAAAAAAGAATATACTTTGCAAATTAAATGAAATTATTTTAGAACTAGAATTCGGTGGTTCAAGGACTACATCTAATTGTATTACATGTATAAACTTGTCCTTTCTCTCTATTGTATGGTTGTTTGCGATTACGAGATTTTCTGCATGTGTGCATGCATACTGCTTTTTCGCACACTTTTTTTCAAACAGTCTTCCAAGGCGTTAACCTCAATGGTTCTCATTTCCGTTAATTGTTTGTGGTGTCTTATTTGAATTTAACATATTCTATAGCGCTTAATATTGGCGGGGTCAAATTTTGGCGTATATTGAAGTGTATTAAATTGGCGGGGGTCATAAATTGGCGAAAAATACCAGACCGCTAAAAAACTCTTGATGAAAAATGGCGGGTCTAAAATTGGTGTACCCTCTTGTAGAAAAAGGCTAGTTTAAAAAAATGTTCTTACTTTCGCAGTATACTGTTGCCCGGGAGTTGACTGACCGGATTTTGCCTATTGAAACTAATTTCATAACACTTATTTATCATGTTGACATTTCGTAAGTTCTTTCTTGTCTCAGCGTTAAACATTATCACAGCTACCCAATAATAGATGGCTTTGTTTGATTCACGACACATTCTAATTATCTTCTTTTTGTATCAAACTGAGAAAACTGCGACATAATATGTACTAGTGTACTAGTGTATCATAATTGTCTACTTTCTAGATATTAAAATGGCAGTATGATGAACGGTGATTTTAATTGGCGGTGTTTTAAATTGGCGCAATTGATCCTGACCGCCAATAAAGCCAAAATTAAACCCCCGCCAAAACAATACTTATACAGTTCTTATGAACACATGCTCTCTTTTCCTCTCTTCTCTTTCGCTGCATGGGGAGGCTGTGTTTTGTAAGTGTGGCGATTCCTGATATGCATAATTCACTTTTTTAAATTCGATCATAAGGAAGGGATATGTACATGGTGGAAAAAAGTTGACAAACGGGACGGTCGTATTTAATGAACCAAAATTAGATTTTTTTACAATACAAAATACGGTAACATGCTATTTTACTTCTGTAAGACATGATGTTTAGAGCATTAATTTAGGAGTTTTCTGAAACACTGGTTCTAAATGTTGTTATTGCACAAATGTACAGAAACAAGTCCGAGTGTAAGCATTCGGAATATCAAGCTATTAAGTTTGAAATCTGAAAGAGCATCCGTCAAACTTTAATTACATTATTAGAAGCTTTATAAGCAGGTGCAAACTTATACAAACGTGTTATTTCAAGTCCCGCATTCCCTTGTTCAAATGACAACAGTTAAAACGAGGCCAAAGTGGTAAGAAAGGTATCTTTCTTTTGTAAAAAATATCCAAGTGTCCAAATTTTTAAGATTATTTTTAATTTAGAAGAAGCATTTGGATCAGCATGTTATCTTTTACACTAATTGTTCAAAAGTAATCTTAACGACTCAGCATTTCGTTCACTCGGGGCACTAAAAAAATTAGAAGGGATTCATTCAGTGTTACCTTCAGGAATTATACAACGGATTATTTACCGCGTCATAACATAAGATTACAATTAACGATATGGTCTGTAGACTTTTGACAAAACTATAAAACTTTGACAATTTAAAGATTTTTGAGAATTATAAACAAGAGGGCCAATTGGCCCTAAATCGCTCACCTGTCAAACTTGACCTAGATATCATTGAGATAAACATTCTGACCAAGTTTGAAGAAGATCGGACCAAAATTAAGACCGCTAGAGTGCAGACAAGATTTTTATATAATTTGACCTAGTGACCTAGATTTCAAGGTCACATAACCCAGTTTCAAACTTGACCTAGATATCATCTAAATATACTTTCTGACCAAGCTTGAAGAAGATCCAACCAAAATTAAGACCTCTAGAGTGCAGACAAGCTTTTTCCTTAATTTAACCTACTGACCTAGTTTTAAGGGTCACATGACCCAGTTACGAACTTGATCTAGATATCATTGAGATAAACATTCTGACCAAGTTTAAAGAAGATTGCACCAAAGTGAAGACCACTAGAGTGCAGACAAGATTTTTATATAATTTGACCTAGTGACCTAGATTTCAAGGTCACATGACCCAGTTTCAAACTTGACCTAGATAGCAATGCGATAAACATTCTGACAAAGTTTCAGAAAGATCGGACCAAAATTAAGACCTCTACAGTGCAGACAAGCTTTTTCTTTAAATTGACCTACTGACCTATTTTTAAGGGTCACATGACCCAGGTACGAACTTGATCTAGATATCATTGAGATAAACATTCTGACCAAGTTTAAAGAAGATCACACCAAAATTGAGACTGCTAGAGTGCGGACAAGATTTTTCTGTAATTTGACCTAGTGACCTAGATTTTAAGGTCACATGACCCAGTTTCGAACTTGATCTAGATATTAATGAGATAAACATTCTGACCAAGTTTGAAGAAGATCGGATAAAAATTATGACCGCTAGAGTGCGGACAACAATTGTGAACGGACGACGGACGGACGACGGACGAAGGGTGATCACAAAAGCTCACCCTGTCACTATGTGACAGGTGAGCTAAAAATATTAAAGCAGAGGTAATTTTATTGTATTTTCAAATGGTGTTCATAATTGTTTTGTACTGTAAACAAAACATAAGGCATTTCAGTTTCCTTTAAATAGTGTGGAACAGCTGAAACGACCGTTCTTTCTTTACATACACATGGTAGGTAAATAAAATAACCGGATCCAGTAAAAAAAGAAATCTTGAGAAAAAATGCCTCGGCTGACCAGACTCTATGCCAATGTGTATTTTGAAATCATGCGGAGTGTAACAACGAGCTAGACTAGAAACTTCACAATTAAAATAAGTTTGCAATACGATGGTATCTTTTGCTTAGAAAGAGAAGCCGAACCTGAAATTAGTATAATAGCGTGTCCACATGGACTGTTTCAAAATAATTTGGAAGGGATAAAAGGAAAAATGAACGTGCGATTTCTTTTGACATCCTATTGGTCCTATCCTACGTCTTCGCTTTAATATTTCAATTTAATCAGTAATAATCATTCTTCATATGTTGCCTTCTTGATAAATGTCAAAATTAAAAAAGGGTTTGCAGACATTTTTGAAATTAGTTTTGTTTTGATTTTAATAGCCCAAGATATTGGTTTCTAAAACCGTTGTTTTTATCTACAGGCGGAATAGAAACGTTTTTACAGAGTCTTTAATATCTAAAATTGGTTAAAATGTGTTTGATTTTGCTTTTATTTAGAATTTTAGAACAATATTGTTTTTTAAAGGCGTACTGTTTGTCGAACAAACTGGGTCTGGTAAATTTTAACCCAGAACAAATTGAACTCCATCCCACAGATAAAAGAATTTGAAAATAAACATTCGATGTCATTAGATTTTCGATATACACAGAGATTAATACTGACACAAATAAGATCAAATGGACTATCACTCACCTGATTCTTGTATACATGATGAATAAAAGGTACAGCAAATCCCAAAGAAATGACAAATAAACAGCTGACTTGGCAACAACTTAAGTAACTGACCTCATAACATCACTCAAATATTTGTTTTGACTAAAATTTGAACTGATGCAACTTTCAGAGCTTTCACCAATACTATTCAATTATGACAATAGAGAACTATTCTCTTGCATGTATATGATACGGCATAGAAATGTCAATAGCAAGCTATCTTGTAAGCAAAAGGTTCCAACATCGGGCACGGATTCAGCCGTGCAGCCGAGAGGCTTGAGCCTCTCTAGTTTGTCCCAAAGAGAATAATGGTTTATATATAACAAACAAATCTATAGATCCTAATGCTTTCCCAGTGTCAGTGCTATTAGCTTCAACCTATCTCAATGAACTAAAAAAACAGTTTATAGCGGTATTTGTTTTTGATAAGTTTATAAACCCTTTTTTTCCTCTTTACCTTTTGGCTTCATTGGGAGGCTGTGTTTGCAGTGTGTGGAAAATTTTTGTTAAACAATTTGGTACATGGAACAATTGGCAGAGAAGTCAATAACTGTAATACCCCAGGCAGTTTTAAAGAGAATGTCACCTGTCTAACTTTGAATTGCCATTCTTTAGTAAGGAAGGATGTGCTTGTAGGGCAACTGCTCCGCGAAGAAAAAAAGACTTTGTAATATTAAAAGAGACGTGGTTTTCAGATGACAAACAGCACCAAGTTGAATGCTCTGATCTGAACCAAAATGGCAACAACATAAGCGTTTCAAACCGTAAAGAAAGGGTTGGTGGTGGCATAGCCTTGACTTGTCGGAGTGGTATATCCATGAGTCAAATGTTAAATGGTGTGACGCGCAGTTTTCAGTACGGAGTATGGCAACTCATTTTAAAAGCATTACCATAAACTATGTTGGCATTTATAGACCCCCGTCATTAGCAACTGCTAACCAGTTTGTGTCAGACTTTTTCCTGCTCCTAGAAGGAATAGTTCCAAAGTTTTCTAATCTGATGGTAATGGGGGATTTAAACCTACATATTAAAGACGACAGTAATACTATTGAAGAATTCATTAATTCTCTATACGCCCTTGGACTGGAGCAGCATGTCAATTTTCCCACCCACGTCCACGGCCAAAGTCTTGACCTAGTAATAACTGAAGTCGCGAATGGTATTGACATACTTTCATGTGAACCAAGTCTTTTCTTGTCAGATCACTGTGCTGTTAAAGTGATAACAAAAGTAAGAAAGGAAAATATTGTCAGCAAGTCTGTCGTGTTTCGGAACTTTAAAGATATGGACGATATCCAGTTTTCAGACTATCTTTCTCAAATCTCAATTTGTAGTGAATCAGTTGATAAATGCATTCAACAATTTGAAGATGAGATCCAAAATCTGCTTAATAAACACGCACCAATGAAAGAAAAAATGCAAATTTACAGAGCTCCTAAACAGTGGTTCATTGAGGACATACATATCATGAAAAGTAAAGCACGTAGGGCTGAGAAACTGTGGAGAAAATATCGCCAACCCCAAGATTATGAAATTTTCAAGGCCTCACTAAAAAAATTACCACTATGCTCTAAAACAGGAGAGAGAATTAACTTTAAGCCAGAAAGTACTCGATTCTAAAGGAGATACAAAAAAGCTCCACAAGTTTATGAAGGATCTAACCGGAAGCGCATCAGAAAACCCTATGCCAACTGCGGAAGACGGAATTAGTTTAGCTGATCAGTTCGCCGATTATTTCATGGATAAAATCGAAAAAATAAGAGAGTCTCCGAAGGATTTTAGTAACTTTAGTCCACTTGTGAAAAAAAAGCAACATATGCATATCAGGAATCGCCACACTCAAAAAACACAGCCTCCCCACGCAGCGAAAAAGGAGAGAGGAAGAGAGAGAAAGAGAGAGAGAGAGAGAGAGAGAGAGAGCTCATGTTTTATATATGTATGTCAATTCAAATAGGACGCCACAAACAATTAATAAACAAGAGAACCTTTGGGGATACCGCCTTGGAACGGTCAGTGGCAAAACAAATTGCCACTGGGGGTTTAAACCAGGTTCTAGGGTGCACCAACCTCACACTTGCCCCAACAGGTTCTCGTATCACAAAACAAGTACAAATTGTCTTGGTGAAATAACTCCAACCCACCCATCAGCTCAACAATGTTGCATGCAAAAGCATAACAACATATAAACATAAGAATTTAATAGCATTGCAAAGCCAAAGGGCGGGTACTCAATGATCTTTCCGAGACCAGAGCACCTGGAGTAAAATCAGCAAGAACACGATGACAGGGATAAAAGAGGTACAATATTTTTGAAGAACTTTCAGAGAATGAAGTCAGAAATATTATCAGCAAATTACAAAGTCGTCAGAACTTAATATTATAACAACAAAGATACTGAAGTCATTTCTCAACGAGCTGTTGCCTTCAATCACCAGGTTGGTGAATCTTTCACTTACTCACGGTGTTTTTCCTAAAAAATGGAAACAGGCCATCATCAGACCATTATTGAAAAAGTCCGGCCTTGAATTAAAATTAGCCAATTACCGTCCAGTCAGCAATCTGTCATTTCTGTCTAAGGTAATAGAGAAAGCTGCACTTTATAGACTAAGTAAACATGTGAATGATCAAAATCTTCTTCCAAAAAACCAATCCGCATATAGACAGTTCCACTCATGCGAGTCCGCTTTACTTAGACTGGTTAACGATTTACTTGATGGGATGGAGCACCAAGAGGTAACGGCACTAATAGCTCTTGACCTAAGCGCCGCATTTGATACGGTTGATCATGACATTCTCATCGAAGTGTTGAACAAGCAGTATGGTGTCTGTGGTACAGCGCTGGAATGGGTAGACTCATACCTGCGACCGCGCAGCTGTTGCGTGAGGGTGGGTGAAACGGTATCAACTCCGCGCAATCTGAAGTGCAGTGTCCCACAAGGAAGTTGCTTAGGGCCTTGGCTCTATCTAACTTATGCGGGAACTATTTTTGACATTGTTCCACCATCCATTTCTATTTTTGGATTTGCTGACGATCATACAGCGAACATACGTTTTCAGCCAACTAAAACTACTACCGAAGAGAATGCAATTCAGGAACTTTCAGATTGTGCTCGTGCAATAAATGACTTCAAATGAATAGTAATAAGCTTAAGATGAATTCATCTCAAACATAATTTATAATGTTTGGTAGCCGCCAGCAATTAAGTAAATGTAAAACCAAAGAAATCGACATTGGCGGTGATAAAGTTAAAATACAAAATTTTAACAAATACCTGGGTGCTTTGCTCGACGAAACTCTAAATTTCAAGGAGCATGTAAAACGGAAGTGTAAATCTGCAATGTTCAATTATTTTAAAATAAAGAGCATCCGTAAATTTTTAACCAAAGAAGCGACTGAGAATTTAGTTCTGTCATTGGTGATTTCCCATTTAGATTATTGCAATGTCATTCTCTATGGTATAAGTCTGGCGGAAATTGGTAAATTGCAACGTATTCAGAATATGTGTGCCAAATTAGTTCTGAACAGAAATATGCAAGATAGTTCCAAGCAGGCTTTGTATGAACTACATTGGTTACCTATTAAGACAAGAATAAATTTTAAAATACTTACTTACATGTATAACTGTTCTGTCGGAAATGCCCCCCCAATATTAAATTGAACTTTTGTTTATTAAAGATTCTAAACGCACCCTTCGATCCTCAGAATCATCAGTAGGTTGCTATGCTATTCCATACAATAAGAAGACATTCAGTGATAGAAGATTTAGTACTTTAGGCACTGTGGAATCAACTACCATTAAACATAAGACAAAGTGAATCAGTTGGCACGTTTAAGAAACAACTGAAAACACATTTATTTAGAGATTTCTCGGAATTATTCTGAAGCATTGTCGATAATCCCAAAATTGTCTGTGTTGTGAATATTTACTGTATAACACTTATTTTAAGTTTTGATTTAACTATGTGATGTATTTTCATATTGTGTTTATGTTATACTGTTTACTGTTTTCTGTAACTACATGTAATTATGTGTTGCCTATATGTATTGTGTACAACGCCATTGAAAAGTTTATGTAGAAATAGGCGTTTAAGAAAATAAACAGGTTTCAAGTTTCAAAAACGATCGGACGACCACAAATATTTAAATGAGTTTCAATTTCAGATAGTTGTGCACCATGATGGATTAAATGCACGATTATCATTGTATGTAAATTGAAGTTAAATTTTATTGATTTAAAACACACTCGTAAGTGTTGCAATCGTGCGAATCTGAATACTGATTCACTGGTGCCAAAAAGAATGATATGGTAAAAAGAGCGACCCTGAAATCCTATCCACAATTGGAAAACTGTCCCGTTCAGTAAAGTTGGAGCTTTCCTTTTTCACTATCCTGATCAGGAAAAATTGATTAAAAATTCTCGGTGTGCGGATACTCGCACAAAGGAAAATCTTAAACATCCAATTTAATGATACTTTATATTGAATTTATTCATAATGTTATTTAAATTACGGCGTATAATATTATGTAAAAAATCATCAACAATACCTTTAACAGAGTTGTGTCCGTATCTTGTATAACGACATGTGAAATAAAGATTGCAATTTTAGATTGCGGATAAAAATCCCTCAGCTTTTCCTCTACTGGTTTGGTGGTCACAACAACATTGTCTAGCTTTATTTCCCCGCTGATGACCAACTTCCAGGAACAAGAAAACTGCTCATCGATGCTTGCAATTTCCTTTAGCTTTTTATCATCCTGGAAACTTTTTGGAAATGAACCTGAAAAAAATGTAGAAGATTTCCAAACAAAGTGTTCCCATTCGAGTATATTAAAAAGTAATGACCCAAAGTCAAAACGAAATTATCGCATTGCTCAATACAAATTTGAATCATTTTAGAAAAAAGAAACAAGTAAATCTGTGGGCTTAAGCTCACTTGTGACACCCCCGCTTTGAGAAATATGACTTTGCACCTATAAAGTGAAAAAATCTAAACAAATTCGGTAAACAGGAAGTAGATGAGCATGAAGCATAAAATCGCTTTACACAATATGAGACTTTAGCATAAAGCAATATGCAAAATATCAGGCTGCTGCATGCTATAGTTGCGACTGAAATTTTGTTTCGGACGGTCTCGCGGATGGAATCACGGACTAACAAGGGAAAAAGTAATTAAGTACGAATATTCATATCAGGCCATTTCATTAAAAAATTATTGGATCTGCTATTCAGACTTAGTTAAAATAATGGGAAATGACGGGAGTTCGTTACTGTTACAACACTGACAAGTAAAATAATATTAAACTTAACAAATCATTGAAAAATACTTTTCCGTTTGGGTTCGCTTTCACACCGATATTTGAGTTTTGAAATGATAAATCAATTAGTTAAAAAGTAATAAAATAATACAAATTACTTTGATCTGATAACAATACACGGTTTCTACATCATAATCATTTAGGAAAAAAAATGATGAAGCAAAATTATTGTTTGTTTGCCGTAAAAGTTGGCAGTAATATTTCTGAAACCTGGAAAGGGCCTCATAAAGCCTTTTTTACGATTACTAAAGTTATGCAATTTGTTAGGCTCATGACCTGTTCAACTTAATGATCTGTTAAGTTAATGTGTTAACTTTCGTGTCATTGCTATCTGTATAAATTGAGAAAAAGACAACTTGTCGAAACATGTAAACCATTTCTCTAAGTTTTAATTCAAAATGGGGGAGATTTTCCAACTAGATCGGTGTTCAGTTGAACACTTGTGTCGCCCTCGAATTCTATGTCAGAATATGCTTGAACAAAAGATCAAAACAAATCCATCTTGACCTTAAGAACATGGCATCACCACGATCCTGTTGTCAATGGCAATATTAATGGAAATTTTGACGAAGAAATATTCAGAAATGGCAATTTTGAAGTAAATGTTAAGTTTTCTTGTCAAATTCAAGTACAAAACGGGGCATAACTCCATCAAATGGACCTTCATAATAAGGCTTCATCAGGACCAAGTTGTCATCAACATATAATCGGAAAGTTTGAGGAAGAAATATTAAGAAATGGCAATGTTATACCAACGTTAAGTTTTTGTGTAAAAATCCAAGTTTAAAAAGGAGCATACATCCATCAATGTGAATTGACCTAAAGAATGTTCCATTATCATGACCGTTTTGTCATAAGTAATGGCTTAGATTTAACCAACGTTAAGTTTTTGTGTCAAATTCCAAGTACAAAAAGGGGCATAACTCCATCAAATGTGACCTTGACCTAAAGAATTTTGCATTATCCTGACCATGTTGTCATAAGCAATATTATTTTGAAAGTTTAATGAATAAATACTAAGAATGGCTTAGATATAACCAACGTTAAGTTTTGTGTCAAAATCCAAGTTCAAAAAGGTGCATTACTCCACCAAATGTGACCCTAACCTAAAGAATTTGTCATCATCATACCGTGTTGTCATAAGCAGTATAAGTTAAACGTTTGATGAAGAAATATTTAAGTTATAGGCAACGTTAAGTTTTCGTGACGGACAGACGGACGGACGGACAAAACGATCCCTATGTATCGTCTTTTATTCAAACGGGCTCCAAAAAATAAGGTTGCTACAGTAATGAAACTTGTCAGGCCCATGACCTGTGCATTGTTAAGTAAGTATGTGAACTTGCATGCCACTGCTATTTATACAAAATGAGAAATATCCATTCCAACTTGCCGAAAAAGGTGAAGAACAAAATTGGGGAGATTAAACAAGAAATAAGGTAGCCACAATTATGTGTCAGGGCAAGACCTGTGCACTCCTAAGAAAGTGTGTAAACTTTCATGCCACTGCTCTTTGTAGAAACGAAGAAATATCCAAATTGAAGAGAATTAATATCATATGTTAAATCTGACTTCATTCAAATGAACCACAAAGGAATACTGTGTTATTAAGTGTCAGCCTGAAGATGCCAAAAGTAACTGTCAACAAGAGCTGTCAGAGCAGACAGCATGCTCGACTATTCGAATCATTTGAAACAAATGCAATTTGAAGATTAAAACAATAACAATGATGGCCATACATTCATGTGCAATCAGGAAAAATATTAACAAGTGAATGGTATGGGAGAAATTCATTTCAAATAACAGAAATAATTCCTTAATGTACCATAAATATTAAACTGAATAGGGGAATAACTATGAAATATTTCTGAATTTGTTAGAAAACTTGTTAGTAATTTTTTATTAGAGACATTTACTTTTAGTCAAATATCAATCACTTCAGTTCAGTAATGTTACAGAAAAAGAACTGAAATGTAAATATAATGGAAGTTTGAAGTTGATACCTTAAGTATTTGCAAAGTTATCGATGAAGTGCACTTAAGTGAAAATATAATGAAACTAGAAATATGTCCATAGGACACGGATGCCCCCGCTATGCATCGTTTTCAGACACTCAAGTGCAATGATGGGAATAATAGCATTTCAAAGACAGTGATGTTCGAGTAATTATAAGAACATGGATAAACTTGCAGATAAAGTAAATTATTTGTATTTGTAGCACTGTTGTCTTCTCATTACGGAAATCTCTGTGAAGAAGTTGGTGGTAATGCAATGCAATGTCATAGTGAACATTTGTGCCAAGTTATTTTGAAATCCCTTCATTCATAAAGAAGTTATAGCCCGAACAAGTAAATTCAAGTTTTAGTAACCGTGACCTTGACCTTGGACTTACAGGCATGAGTAATGTACGCAACACACCGCCTTGTCATGGTGAACATTTGTGCCAAGTTATTTTGAAAACCCTCCATTCAAAACAAAGTTATAGCACGGACAAGAAAATTCTATTTTTAGTAACAGTGACCTTGACCTTGGACCTACAGGCATGGACATGGTACACGACTCACCACCTTGTCATGGTGAACATTTCTGCCTAGTTATTTTGAAATTACTCTATTCCTAACGTAGTTACAACCCTGACAAGAAAATTCTATTTTAGTAAAATGACCTTGACCTTGGACCTACAGGCATGGGCATGGTACGGGACACACCATCTTGTCATGATGAACATTTGTGTCAAGTTATTTTGAAATCACTCTATTCCTAACGAAGTTACAGTTCGGACAAGTGAATTCTATTTTTAGTAACAGTGACCTTGACCTACAGGCATGGACATGGTACGCGATACACCGCCCTGTCATGGTGAACATTTGTGTCAAGTTATTTTGAAATCCCTCCATTTATAATGAAGTTACAGCCTGGACAAGAAAATTCTATTTTTAGTAACAGTGACCTTGACCTTGGACCTTCAGGGTTGGGTATTGTGTGGACACACTGCCTTGTCATAGTGAACATTTGTGCAAAGTTATTTTGAAATCCCTCCATTCATAACAAAGTAACAGCCCGGACAAGAAAATTCTATTTTTAGTAACATTGACCTTGACCTTCGACCTACAGGCTTGGGCATGTACGTGACACACCGTCTTGATATGGTGAACAATTACACCAAGTTATTTTAAAATCCAATAAGAAATAACAAAGTTATAGAGCGGACACGATTTTGCATGAAAATTCTATTTTTAGTAACAGTGACCTTGACCTTGGACCTACAGGCATGTGTATTGTACGCGACACACTGCCTTGTCATGGTGAACATTTGTGCCAAGTTATTTTGAAATCCCTCCATTCATAACGAAGTTAAGGGCCAAGTGTATATTTTGCTTAACAAAAAATGTAAGTGAAAAAGGGGCATAATTTGAAAAATATTGGAAGCAAGGTTATGGGTCTTGTTGGTTATGATGTAGATTTTGATGGTGAAAATATATTTCAAGTTTCAAGGCAATATCTCAAGTAGTTTTAAAGTTATGGGCAAAATGCATATTTTGCTTAACACAAAATATAAGAAAAAAGGGGCATAACTTGAAATATATTGACAGCAGAGTTATGGGTCTTGTTGGTAATGATGTAGAATTTGATGGTGAATATATATTCCAAGTTTCAAGTTGATATCTCAAGTAGTTTATAACTTATGGACCAAAGTGCATATTTTCCTTAACGCAAAATTTAAGTGAAAAAGGGGCATAACTTGAAAAATATTTGTAGCAGAGTTATGGGTTTGTTGGTAATGTAATTTGATGTAGAATTTGATGGTGAATATATATTCCAAGTTTCAAGTTTCAAGTTGATATCATAAGTAGTTTTCAAGTTATGGACCAAAGTGCATTTTTTGTTTAACGGACGCCGACGCCGACACCGACGCCGACGCCGACACCGGGGCGAGTAGGATAGCTCCCCTATTCTTCGAATAGTCGAGCTAAAAATGATCTGACTATTAAAGTCAGTTCTCAGTTATTTTTATTATTTTTAATACCATCTTAATTCGCATGAAATGCCGTGATATGCAGAATATCACCAATGAAAAATTAATATTGTTCTGTCAACAATTTCATTTTAATCATTTCACTGTATATATGAGGGAAGATGACTGATTACTTTGTATATACATTGACAGTTAACTTTTGTATTTATTGCCAGTTAACATGTTAAACAAGAGGGTCCATGGGACCCTGGGTCGCTCACCTGCGAACATCTGTTCAATGGTTTGGACAAAAATTAAGACCACTAGAGTGCGGACAAGCTTTTTCTATAATTTGACCTAGTGACCTAGATTTCAAGGTCACATGACCCAGTTTCGAACTTGACCAAGATATCATCGAGATAAACATTCTGACCAAGTTTGAAGAAGATCGCATCAAAATTAAGACCGCTAGAGTGCGGACAAGCTTTTTTCTATAATTTGACCTAGTGACCTAAATTTCAAGGTAACATGACCCAGTTTCGAACTTGACCAAGATGTCATCGAGATAAACATTCTGACCAAGTTTGAAGAAGATCTAACCAAAATTACGACCACTAGAGTGCGGACAAGCTTTTTCTATAATTTGACCTACTAGTGACCTAGATTTCAAGGTCACATGACCCAGTTTCGAACTTGGCCTAGATATTAATGGGATAAACATTCTGACAAAGTTTAAAGAAGATCGCACCAAAATTACGACCACTAGAGTGCGGACAAGCTTTTTCTATAATTTGACCTAGTGACCTAGATTTCAAGGTCACATGACCCAGTTTCGAACTTGACCTAGAAATCATTGGGATAAACATTCTGACAAAGTTTGAAGAAGATCGGACCAAAATTACAACCACTAGAGTGCGGACAAGCTTTTTCTATAATTTGACCTAGTGACCCAGATTTCAAGGTCACATGACCCAGTTTCAAACTAGACCTAGATATTATTGGGATAAACATTCTGACCAAGTGTAAAGAAGAACGGACCAAAATTACAACTGCTAGAGTGCAGACAAGCTTTTTCTTTAATTTGACCTAGTGACCTAGTTTGAAGGGTCACATGACCCAGTTACGAACTTGATATATATATCATCAAGATAAACATTCTGTTCAAGTTTAAAGAAGATTGCACTATAATTAAGACTGCTAGAGTGCGGACAAGCTTTTTCTATAATTTGACCTGGTGACCTAGATTTCAAGGTCACATGACCCAGTTTCAAACTTGACCTAGATATCATTGGGATAAACATTCTGACCAAGTTTGAAGAAGATCTGACCAAAATTACGACCACTAGAGTGCGGACAAGCTTTTTCTATAATTTGACCTAGTGACCTAGATTTCAAGGTCACATGACCCAGTTTCGAACTAGACCTAGATATTATTGGGATAAACATTCTGACCAAGTTTAAAGAAGAACGGACCAAAATTACAACTGCTAGAGTGCAGACAAGCTTTTTCTTTAATTTGACCTAGTGACCTAGTTTGAAGGGTCACATGACCCAGTTACGAACTTGACCTAGATATCATTAAGATAAACATTCTGTTCAAGTTTAAAGAAGATTGCACTATAATTAAGACTGCTAGAGTGCGGACAAGCTTTTTCTATAATTTGACCTAGTGACCTAGATTTCAAGGTCACATGACCCAGTTTCGAACTTGACCTAGATATCATTAGGATAAACATTCTGACCAAGTTTGAAGAAGATCGGACCAAAATTACGACCACTAGAGTGCGGACAAGCTTTTTCTATAATTTGACCTAGTGACCTAGATTTTAGGGTCACATGACCCAGTTTCGAACTTGACCTAGATATCATTGAGATAAACATTCTGACCAAGTTTGAAGAAGATTGGACCAAAATTACAACTGCTAGAGTGCAGACAACAATTGTGAACGGACGGACGGACGGACGGACGGACGGACGACGGACGACGGACGAACCCCCCTCACAAAAGCTCACCCTGTCACTATGTGACAGGTGAGCTAAAAATAAAGTTTACTTTAATGAATTAATTTTTTTACACAATTCTAATTTAATGCATTATTTTTTCGAAATGCAGGAAGGCCAGAGAAAAAAAAAAGATTCTCATCAAGATTTTGGGAAAAAAGGGGGCGGGTGGACACTTTTTAATTTTTATTTTTTATTAACGAAATACCTGAGAACAGAAGTAAAAACTAACTTAAAATTTTGAGAAAATGACATTTATAGTTACCAGAACCTTTGGTGTAGAATATTCGTCCATCTTTTCAATTCTTCCAAAAAACCATGATAACAACTTACAACAGTAGTTGAAATGATGAACATTTTATTTTATTATTGTCGGCCATGTATTTTTCCATATCCAGGGTGGTCTAAAACCCGTTCTGTCCGGACAGAATATGTTCCGATTTTTTTTCCTATAAATTTTTTGGGGCGGGTGGTTTTGGACAGGGGCGGGCGGTGATGAGAATCTAAAATATTTTTTTCTATTGCCTAATGCTAATGCTAATTCAACACACACATTTGGCAACTATTTCTAATTTACTACAATAGTTTTAATATCAAATCGTCACACACATTTTAAAAGTACGCCCCATATCTGATTTATGTTAAGAATATCATGACAACTATCGGATAACTCACCAATGACTCTTCTAAATCGTGGAAGTAATTCGTTGTACCGTCTTTGGAAGTAGTGAACCCTCGGATACACTCTCCATGTTGGTACATCCTGTACGAATGGCTCTTTCGGACTCATTTCTTATCCTTCGCAACCCTAAAAAGACAAAATGCATTAATACAAAGTGGTAAGTAGAATTCGTTTTCTTAAAATTACCCAAGAAAATTTCTCATCAATTTTCTTAAAACATTTAGGTTAAAAGTTTCTGATAGAAATTCAAAAATATATTTGTATAAGTTCACTACTCGGGGACTGACCGCAGAAGCGATAAATATCTGTTGGTACCCGAAGATTGGTGGGAATGGGAAAGGAAAAGCGTCGCAACGTAATTAGATTTCATTTCGGAGGACATGTGATTAAAATGTAATTCAGGTAGTTTTAACTGCTAAACTCTGAACCACCTTGGGATACGCGTCAAAATGGCACATTGATTACTAGACCTTAAAAATAAAAAAAAATATTTAAAATATCGTTTTCCGTGATTCTGCTAACAAGTATTATTCAATACTATCTTCGAGAAGTGAATAGAACATTCATTATTTATGCCAAGATATTTTTAAAAAGTAACAAAGACCGCCGCGCATGCGCAGTCATGACCCCGAAGAAACATCTATACTTCTCTGTTTTATGCAGAAACTTTATATACTGATAGACTCTTCTTGTTAGACCTTGAGCTGCCAATAGACCCCCTCCCCCACCGGGGGGGGGGGGGGGAATTTTGAAGGGTATGTTTTTCTGAAAGCCTATACCATTCTACGCAGGGGCTTATTACCGTAACGCCTGTTTGAATATGTGACCTTTTGGAAAATTATATGTAAGTCAGAAATATTTGGCAAAAATTAAAGTTCTTAAATAAACCTATTTTTTCTACACCAGAAAGGTGTTTTCTTAACTTTTTATGCAATTAAACATCTGCAACCTAAGGTATGAGCTAGTTAGTCATTAAATATGTTACTTAACATCAAAACCTAGAATAATAAGATATACGAAACGATTCTTTCTTGCATAAGTAAGTAATTTGTGTCTGACTTGTAAAATATATTAATAACATAAATAGCAATACAATATTTTAATGTAAAACAGCCATTTAAAACACACTTTTTGTTAAATGTATGTACACTTATTGTTAAATGTATGTGAATAATTACATATATTTGGAAATGCCAACAACCAAAATATCTGAAAAAAATGCAACAAAACATCTCAAACATGTCAAACAAAGACAGTATCTATGAATAAAATTATAAATAAATAAACTCTTAAAGAAATCTGTGTGATTAAAAGGTAAACTTTGTCAAACATGTTGTAAATCTCCATAACCTTATAGAAATATGTTATATTATATACATATTCTTATGGTAAATAAATTTGATTTTTGTGTTAATGTTTTAGTTTAAATACACATTTTCCTGAATAATAAAGGTTATTTAGTCATACAACATATCATAAATAAAACTTGATACCATATAATAAATCACCATCTTCAAATACCCATAGGAACTTATTAACCAATTTTAGTTACTGCACAATAGCGATATAAATTACATACCTTCTTGCATCATAAATTGTGGTAATAATGCATTTTAAGTAACCAACGAATGAACAGGCTGCTCTTAGTTAGTAAAGAAGACATTTTAAGATGAAATTTCCTTTTTAATTTACCATTATATTGATAAGAAGTAGTGTTTTGGTGATAAATTTAAACAGTTGTTTTCAAATAAGGCTGACTAAGAAATTCAAGTCAGTAATGAAAATGTTTTAAATATTTTGCTTTAGATAAGCCAAAGTGTTATCAAGAATATTCTTTTTGAAAATATTAGGTTTATTCATGATATCATTTGTTTTTTATTAGTTTTTTTCAGTGATTTGCAATTTAAATGTCTCCATTAAAAGTAACTGTAATTGATGCTTAACCACTATAGTTATAACAATAAGTAAAATAAGGTAATATGACCTTTACAGTGATAAAAATCACTGCCAGTTCTGTTAAAATATACCAGTATCTTTATCCATTATGTAGGTTAACAACTGTCTGCAATTTATGTATCCTGTATTAAATTTAGGTGATATATAAGAACTGTGTTACAAAATGAAATTAAAGTATTGGCGCTGCTGATGATATAAACAGCATTGCATTTCTAATCAAAATATTGTTAAACTTTAGAGGTTAATGATATGTGGGCTGTACAATATGACTGTGCTGAAATAAATGTGTATGATGTAGATGGTCGTTCTTTTTTTCGTCTTCAAATTTACAATAAAGCTATCAATATGGTTCAGTGAAGTAGTACAGCTTATTATCCCGCTATTTGAGGACTGCTGCTTCAAGCCTTGAGCTAAGTCCAGATGTTCTCGATTTCGATAGATAACATTAATTTTGTTCTAAGAAAAAGTAGACAAGAAAGAATCTAAAAACTATATGAAGCAATAAAGTTTTCTTTTTATGTCTTTTTCATCTTGTAATAAGTTACAGATGTTTTACCTGAATAATTAGCAAAAATAGTAAGAAAATAAAGCAAGAAACTGCAAACTATAAATTTAAATTTTGATAAACATCTTTATATCATATTATATTATGATAAAGTTGATCTATAACCAATCTTAAAGTTACATAATTTAAACTTCACACAAATTAGCTGATTCAAATCTGATTTTGGAAATGTTATTTAAAGTAGTTTTATTCATCTAAAATATATAGGTTCAGTGTAGATTATTAAAAACATTGAAACAGCATATACATTAATTTAACAATATCTTTACTCAAGTAGGCAAATTAATTACTAAATAAAATTTTATACATATATCAAAGGTAACATATCTGTTACATGCATTACCCAGATTGTCATTCACATTAGCTTGTTTCTCTTAAAAAATTTTTGTCTTTAAGAAAAAAATTATTCTACAAAGATCTTAAGTAATTTAAAGCTTTCGCTATACAATAGAAAAATAATTTTAAATTAAGTTCAATTTATTTGTTTTTATTTCACATGTTTTTATTTAACGGTAACATCAGTTAGTATTGCTCTAAAAGGCCAGAACTAATAATTTAAACTAATAATTTTAGTTAGTATAGTTTATGTAAAGGTCATATTCCTATTATGAATAACTCTGCGGTTATCTAATTACAAACACTAACGAGGTTCAGAAATACTTTTTTCTTTATTCTTAGCAACCTTTTCTTAAAACTGTAATTTCATTAGGTAACATATAATAAATTCCTTTAATTCTTTCCAAAGAATTTTTAATCTCTCGTGTTGTAGTCTCTTTTCACTTTCAGAACCAATTCTAGAAATGTTTGTTTTTTTAGAATTTTCCTGTTATCATTCAATTCATAAATTAATTGTACTTAATCAATATTGTAACATCAGAAGTACATGTTACGGAGATTTTGGAGGTTTAAAATGGACAAATTTAAACACTCTCACACTATAAACCACAAACATAACACCACTATAAACTATTTACTATCATTATTGTATAATTTAATCTAAAATGATTGCTGAGTTGTGATAAGAGTGATAAGTTTTGAACAACAATATCAGTTTAAGGGAAAATACTTCTTTAATTATTAATGTTAGTTTAAAAATGACTTTCAGTGCAATTAACTATCTGTACTGGACTAAATAACATCAGAAAATTGCACAGAGCATATAAAATTAATTTCTTCAAATCGATATCAGCTAACATCATTCAAAAAAATAAAAATAATTAAAATCTGCTTCACTTTCATATGTAACATATGTTATGTATGTTGAAAATTTGAAGTCATGCAAGTTTCAAGAACACTTACATATGTCAAACACAATTATTCAATTACACTCTATATTTTATGCATGTTCATAAAAAAACTTGAATATTATGTTTAAACTAGCTATAGGGTAACATATAAGATTGTGAGGAAATTATGACTTTTGCCTGTGGGATTTTTTATAAAAGATAAACTTTTTTATGTTGTATGATCATGCAGCTTTCAAAAACATATAACATTGCCTAAGTTTGCTTACAAATAAAAATCCTACATGTTAGTTTCTGACTTAAATTTCATCTTTTTAGGGTTATGTATGTTATAAACTAAATATGTTATGTAATAACAAATATTTTGAAATGAAAACTACACCAATAAACAGAGAATACTTCAACCTTATATAAAAATATAAGTTTTGTTTAATCATAGCTGTAGTAGACCAGACTTGTAGGTTCAAAATCCATATATTTTTTCTACAAATTTTAGGGTTAACATATTAAAACCTTCGTTACACCCTTATGCCTCACTCGCCAGAATGCAAACAAACTGCAAATTATCCGGGACATAACAGGCTTTCAGAAAAAATGTCTACAAAATTCCCCAAGGGGGGGGGGGGGGAGCAAACATGTTCCTGGCCACCGGCCTATGTTTCATGCAAAGTGATATGTACTAATGTTTTGTTGTGTACTGTTTTTGTTGCTGTTGTTGTGTATTAAACTTTCTCAAAGATCCTGAAATGATCAAGATGTATTATTTGTTGAGAAGTCAATTATACAAACTCATGTATGCAACGATATTTATTGATTTACCAGTCTGACTAGTATTGGTTATCCCTCATACGCTTTCGACCTCTCGATCGCTCTTCAGCAGAATGGCTCTAGCCTGGATTCCAGGCGATAAAGTGTTTTGTTTTCTTTTATTATCTAAGTATTAATCTTCCGCCAGTCTACAAACCTCTCTGAACTTCATCGATATGATAATAAAGACATCTCTTCCAATGCTGTATGACAGAAAATAGACTGGCTACAATAAACATTTGATGATGTACAAAACAAATAAGACAAAAAACATACATGCATTGTAAGACTAGTGGTTAGTCTAGAGTGACTCTTGTTCGCCGTCCATCAGGATTGAAAGACCTTAGAGGTGATCTGAAAACCAAATATAGTTCAACCAATCTGTCGGTGGTCACACCATGGTCAATATTCAGAGAATTTCTATTCCTTTTGTGTCTCGCTAACAGTGAACGCTAAATATAGTTCGGTTATTCAGCATTCGGGCTTCAGCACTAATTACTATAGCTGTTTATCGAATTAACATAGTTCAATCTCGGACAAATGGATGAATGACAAGAAGTGCAAATAATTGACAACACCATGTAGCCAATGCCAGTTTCCATTAATGATCATAGGTGTTATACCTTTTTAGCCTAATGATCGGTTATTACGTCTGGTTTATTCTTTTTTTAAAAATATTTCTTTTAAACAAAATTCATCAATATTCAAAGAGCAAACTAAAACCTGACAAAGACATAATGTGCTTTTTGCAGAGACGATACCGCAGACAATGCTGACGGTCACGGTACTGATGTGTTCCTTAGTTGTGGGTTGTTTGTTCTTTTTTGTATTTCATAGATGTTCTACTTATGCACATTAGTTTACATTATAAAACATACATGAAACAAATAAATGTAATGACATTTACAACATAAGACGTGCCTCCTGTAAATGATGATTTATGTCTTTATTCTGTGATACAATGTGTCGTTCTAATGCATTTTTCAAGATTGAACCTGATTCCTTTTTCCTGAGCACGAATCAACGCGTTTCGGAGATGCTGGTCATGCGCCTGCCTGCTGTCTCCGTAAATAAGGATGTCATCGACCAGATTTTTTATGCCTGGTAGCCCTTCAAATATTTCATTGCATTTTTGTTGAAAATGTCACCTGATGAAGAAATGCCGAAGGGCAGTCGGAGATAACGGTATCTACCAAACGGTGTGCTGAATGTAGTAAGAAAGGAAGATTGCTCATCCAGCTTTACACTCCAGTACGCATGAGTGATGTCTAAAATGCTGATGACCTTTGCTCCGACCAGCTGCGAAGTTATGTCATGCAAAGTCGGCAATTGGAAGTGTGGCCTGCGAATAGATTCATTGAGCGCCTTAGGGTCCAAGCATATTCTCAGCTTGCCAGTTTTGGGCTTTTCAATGACAACTATCGAATTAACCCAATCAGTCGGTTCGGATACCGGTGTTATTATCTGATCCCTTTCCATTTTATTAAGTTCGGCCTTAAGTCTTAATTTGAGAGCTTCCGGTACTCTACGCGGAGAGTTTACAACGGGGATTGCATCGGGTTTCAGATGTAAATGGCATGTACCTGGAATTACCCCTATTCCTTTAAACAGCTCTCCAAATTCATTGAGGACTGACTCTTTGCTCATGGGATATTTATATCTCGGTGGACAATTCTCAATCGAATATGTCAATTTGATCAGATCGAGATCTATGGAAGATTGTAACCAATCAGAGGTGTGGCTGAATTTTCTACGATGTAGAAACATGAAGTGATTGATTTGCCATTGAAAGACATGGCAAATTGACCTTTCCAAGTACTCGTACTGGGTCACCCGAGTACGAGGTAAGTTTGCAATCAGGGGCATCTAATGAGAAATGTAATGCCAGTGAATGAAAAGTTGAGTTCGGAATGATGTTTACTGCACTTCTGGTGTCAATTTAAAATTTGATGGGGACTGGGAGGGGCCTATCTGAATGTTTACAAATGCACGGTCTGGAGAATGTGAAAAAGCGCTCACCGTGTCAATGTAATATTCCGGGTCGCTGCTGTCGTTCGACTGTTTGTTATATCCCTGATAATCACATGCACTATCTGTATCACCATAGTCAATCTCATAAAACATCTTTTGAACGACATAGTTTTTGGAAGTGATTTCGTTTTCCACGTTTGTAGCAGTCTTGAGCTGGACACTGCCTCCTAGCGTGAAATGTCTCGCTATTTCCACACTTGTTTCGATTCCTGTGTGATTCGGAGCCTTGTGTTTTGGATCCCGAAGTAATTTTGGCTGGCGTGTGTTGGTTCTTTTGCTGGTGACTATCTTTGGGAGGCGCTCCTTGCTGCGCCCTTTTGTTAACCGCATCAATATTGTTACTGGATACTGACATTTGATTAAGCTGTTTTTGACAGTATTCGTAGTTCTGCACTATTTGTATGGCTTTGTCTATAGTGAGTTTTTTGCCCTCGTTGATAAGTTTCTCTCGTACCTTTGAGCTTGAGCTACCGAAGACTATCCGGTCTCTAATCATATCTTCTGATATGTCAACTTCACCGATCCGGAAATTGCAATCACGTGCTTTAATCTTCAGACGAGTCACAAATGCATCAATGCTGTCTGAGCCTTGCACTTCGTTGTTAAAACAATATCTCCCAAATATTGGATTAAGTTTGGGCTGCACATGTTTCTTGAATTTGTCATAATACGTCTTCAGTTTTTTGGACTCGTCACTTGTGAGTGTCCACGTTTTATAGATTTGTCGGCCAGTTTCACCGACCCATAGCAATAGGAACGAAGTTTTCTCTTCTTCTGATTTGCTTTTCAGTGGCCCACTAAATAAAAGTTCCACGTGAGTTTGAAATCTGTCCCACTCTTCTAGTAGGTTTGACGTGTCCCAGTTTATGTGCGGTGGAGGAATTCCACATAATTCCATGGTAATTTTATCAACGGTTAAACAATGTTAATAATTCAATAAATGTTATCCAGTTATTCACAAGCAAAGTTAATTTCTGACACCATGTTGTATCGTTGTAGATATGGTATGGCAATCACTAATGTGATTATTGAGACGAACACAAGCGTGTTTAGAACTACATTGAGTTTTATTATAAGACTGAATCTTCAACAGGCAACTTAAAGCGGCAAATATATAAGCATGCGTAAGTATATAAGTATTCTATTTCAAACAATACAATATACAACATACACCAAAACTTATTCTACGAAACCTACATAAGATTTCGTTTAAACTGTTATTTGAGAGGTGCAGAAATCATATCGGTCTGCTTGTTTTCAAACCATTGCTCTCTCTCTCTCTCTCTCTCTCTCTCTCTCTCTCTCTCTCTCTCTCTCTCTCTCTCTCTCCTAAAACCTAAAAATAACTAACTTGAATTGTCAAAAATAACAACAATATACAATAAATATTAAAACTCGCTTAATTTGTTTATATTGAAAAGAACATTTTAAAAATTATTTGCTTGTAAAAAATATACATGTGGTGTTTCTAGTTCAACTTATTATGATACGTAATTTGTGAGCCGTCCATTCACATTTGATTTGACTGCACGAATGATGTTTATCTATTTTTGTTATAATTTAATGCCTCATTGTACACTTGAAAGAAAGAAAGAATAAGCAGATTACGGCTCGCCGAGTCTTTAAAAGTAAAAATTCTACAAACTTATCAATATCATTCAACAGACAAAAGTGTTCTCTCTTTCTTTTAAAACTTTTGTGACAACTTCCCTGCTCGAGGTTTTGTATATGATATACATGGGTTTAGGCAGTAGCGGAAAGCTTCGGGAAGTATGGAATAGTAATGTAAGTCACTGATGGGGCTTCTTAAACCAATCTAAATATTGTATTTTTATTATTACATGTACTGAAACAGGGGTTTATTAAAATAAAAAACAATACAGCATTTTAAAATAATACTGATCACAGACTGGGTTTTAGTAATACTAAAAACCAATCACAGAGAAATCAAACTGAATATAAAGTATTTTCATATCAAAAAGCATAAATACTTAGTAAAAATATCTTTATTTACTGGCGGTAACAACTTGGTGGCCAGAAAAACTATGATTTTTTCTTACACAGTTCATTCATTGCGAGTTCTCAAACCAAAAACATTAGAACCATGAAATTTGACCCTGTAATTGATAAAAATAAATGACCTTATTGGCTATTTCAAATTTGGAGCGAGAGCGACGACTGATTTCGGCTTTTTATTCTATGACAACTTTGTTGTTCTCGTAATATGTGATATCCCTTTGAAGCGCCTCTAATTGCCTATCTTGTGGTATAACTATTAAACTGAACAATTATTTTGTTTTTAAGGAAATGCGATTCAAACAAATTGTTGTTGGTACCCTATATCTATAAATGTTATCTTTACCACTGGCCGTTCCTATATGCAGCCGGCAACGTTAAAGTTGTGTTTTTGTTCATACTAACATTTTATCTTGATTCGGCGGGTGGGCGGGTGTCCAATCAATAACTTGAGTTTGCTTTTGCCTAGCTAAACTTTGTGTGTGGGTAGGTTTTTTGAAGACTACTCAGGACTGCTAAAGGAGAATGACTACTGGTGGGCGGTATAACCGGTATATTGCGATTTGAGTCCTTGGCGATACGCTGTATCGGTATGGACTCCTAATACCAGTATGCTCAGGAAAATTCGCTCAAGTCCATAAATTGTAGCAAAATTATTAAAATTGTTGAACATTACTTTATATACGTAAATTGCTCTTTCTTGCTTTACATACGTGTAAATGTCAATAATTATAAAAGCAAATGTAACAGATCTCGGAATAGTACGGCAATACCGGTAATAACTTTTTTTTCCAAATTGACCATTGCATCGTAACTGGGAGACACGTCGGGCGAATCGTAAAGATCCAAAAGGAAAAGCTCCAGTTTTGAATAATTTTGGTCTTTAAAAGTCCAAATCCTCTCAGACTTTTTTAGAATATAGGAAAATGTAGCTGGTTGTTTTACTTGTAAAATTACGGTCAAGTGGTCGGGCGGAACTACACATTAACGACTCATTTGCGAAGACCAATCCAATGTTGTCGCCTGCAAATAAAAAGGTTGAATGTTGACCCTCTGTGGAAAACACGGTGTCTCTTGAACGTAAACGGAATTTCAGCAATCTTTGGGTCTTGCTATGTTCGGGCTATTGAAATCTAGCCATTAAAACCCCAATTTGTTTCGAAGATAACTGTGGCAACTGTTCTACAATACTCACACTAGTTAATTACTTTGCATTAACCGATGGTTAACTTCGAACGCATGTGTAAGACCGCAAAAGTATACCGCGGTACGTATCGTGATATGGCAGGCCCGTACCGCGATATTTGCGGTACGCTACGATACCCATTGCTATGAATGACACTGTTGCTAAAAGTAGAAATTCAGACCCAACGAAATAACTTGAATTAGCTGTGTACTTTTGACACCAAACTTGATGTGTGGGTTGCTTGTGTCAAGATGCAACTTTTGATTCTATAATCGGTCGTTGAAAACCTGGGTCCAAGATCATAAAACTGAGTGGAGCCCAGTCTCAAATCACAAGCATCAGTTATTCAGATGCTTTAGATTTAAGACTGATCTTTAATTTGATTTTTATAATCTCCGGTCCTGGTTTCGTCGCATGGCAGAGCTCTTCTTCAAAATATGCAAACAGAACTTTTTTGAATAAAATCCATTTATTGTAAGAATTTCAATGATAACGTGAAATCTCCGAAGATTTGGGGTACACTTACAACATTGACGCTTGTCTATATCCTATATCAGGCCCCAATATTATAAAACTGAGAATGGAGACCGCTCTTAAATCTCAAGGATCTGATTGGCTGAAATGGCGACTGGTTTCAAATCTGTTTTATAATCTTCAGCGCAGATTATCAAAAACGGGATATTTATTAAACCATGATGCATCTGATATAAAACCATGAATTATAGTATTAGAAAGATACGAACTGGGATACCAAACCTACTATAAATAAATAGGCTGCTATAACATTATGACACCGCAGAAAGGAACTTTACTGTACAGTTGTTACTTGGTGTATAAATCATTTCAATCATCATATGAACATATCTTGGAAATACACGCTGTTTATAATAAATTCCATATCTATGAAAGGCCTTTTTGCCCCGCCAGTTGTAACTCGAAATCAGCACCAGAGCCATTTAAATTCTCCGTAACGGCGTCAGAACCAAATGGTCTAAGGCACTGACATCATTTATGATTTCATCCTTGCCGATAGCGATAGAGTATTATGCTGTAAATTATAAGATTCATTAATTTCAACTATACTGGTTATGTTCGCCTCATAACAATGAACATTTTTGTTGAACACAACACTTCAGGACGTCTTATTTCGTCCAGTTTTTTTCTAAAAAGTTAAATTTCCTGTGGAATTTTATGGTTGCATCTGTATTACTAAGACGCCATACGGTGCGTTTGATTTAACTGATTAATCGAACAAATTAACAACGGACCACATTGTGTGGATAAGGTAAGTATATTAAAACATTAATATTACAAATTTTATAGGAATTCAATTATAATTCATATTATATTTATTTTGTTCTGACTACAATAATACTTTAAAAACAGTAATACATAGTTCTACAGGGTAGCTGTTTTCGTGGATAAGTAGACCATACCGGGTAACGTTTTCGACACAAATCCAACGGCTAAGGTACCCTCTCATTATCCGAAGGGCGGTACAGGGTACCAACAACAATTTGTTTGAATCGCATTTTCTTAAAAACAAAATAATTGTTCAGTTTAATAGTTATACCACAAGATAGGCAATTAGAGGCGCTTCAAAGGGATATCACATATTACAAGAACAACAAAGTTGTCATAGAATAAAAAGCCGAAATCAGTCGTCGCTCTCGCTTCAAATTTGAAATAGCCAATAAGGTCATTTATTTTTATCAATTACAGAGTCAAACGGACACACCGGCAATAAAGCAAGCAATCATTTTATCAAGCAACAATCCTTTTGATTATATAATCCAAGTTTACCAGTCTATTACCTTACAATATGTATACCAATCGGAAACAAAATAGCACATACCTTTTCGTTTCTTAACTGGTCGCCATCTTGCGGACTGCCACAGGGTACCCGCTATTTGGTACAGGGCAGCTGTTACACGACAGTGAAATTTATCAAGTAAATATGGTAAAGAGGAATAACTCTAAAAATAGGCAAGGTAGAGTTATTGTTCTTGCACAATGCACTACCTACCAATGTGCTCTGTCAGTGTATGAAGTTTGAATAAAATCCCTCAAGTAGTTTTGGAGTTATGCTCCGGACAAAATTTATCAATTAATTCTGATAAAGGGGAACAACTCTAAAAATAGGCAAGGTAGAGTTATTGTTCTTGTACACTGCACTACCTACCAATGTGCTCTGTCAGTGTATGAAGTTTGAATAAAATCCCTCAAGTAGTTTTGGAGTTATGCTCCGGACAAAATTTATCAAGTAAATATGATAAAGGGGAATAACTCTAAAAATAGGCAAGGTAGAGTTATTGTTCTTGCACACTTCACTACCTACCAATGTGCTCTGTCAGTGTATGAAGTTTGAATAAAATCCCTCCAGTAGTTTTGGACTTATGCTTCGGACAAAATTGTTTCGGACGGACGCACGGACGCACAGACGCACGGACGAAGGGCATTACTAATACCCCCCTCGCCTTTGGCGGGGGGGGGGGGGATAAAAAAAAAAGTCAAACAGGAGTTATCATTCATATGGCACTTTGCTCATCATCTCATAAAGGGAGAGTGTACGGCGTTGACTATGTGGTATTGTCAATTATCTCCTCTTCTTATCAGTCGTCAGATTATTGGAGATTAACGAAGTCTAGGATCAATAAAATATGTCATTTGCGCCGGAGGGGAAAACCAATAAAATAGCACAAAATTGTTTCATCATTAAGCATTCAGTTCGTTTCATAATAGTTGTATCTTAAGTATTGACACTGGAAGGTACACGGGTGTTACAAGGGAAAACAGAATCTGTAAATGCTGTAATTATAAGATGATAGAAAACGATTACCACTTTTTGTTAATATTCCCCTATTACAGTACTACTAGAAACAAATATATATGAAGAAATTTTTGGCCAACAATTGATAAATTTAATAGATTAATGAAATCATAAAGTAAAAGCAATATTTTCAAAATTACAAAATTTATCAAAAATTTTAAAGCTTAATATTTGAGGAAAAAAATCACGCAGGCAACACGAAGAAATAAATTACCAATAAATAATCTTGAAAATGAAAAAATCTCTGGGAGTTTTATACAGAACAAAACTAGTATTCAATAATTTATAACTAAGAATACCATGTGTATAAGGAAATTTCGAGTATTTAAATGCTAATATCAGTTTTTCCTATATTGCAAAAGTTACACACAGGCTTGAGTCGACCGTTCTTATCATCCGAGCCTGACGTTGTCATCCGAGCGCTGATTATTGGGATACATACCGTGTTACACCGAAAAACAAATCGGTACACTCTTAAATTTACTGAATCGATGCATTTGCTAGGTTCATTGTGTGGAACCATTTACCTTGTTATGCACGGTACAGGAAATAAGCCATAAAAACATATTTTTTATCGATCTGTCATAACTTTGTTTTTACAACGCGTCATTTATTGGGAGGCGTACAATAAAATTTATGATCCATTTTTCTATCAGTTAATAAAATCCCGAATTTGTTCTAACTGTTGCGCTCTTGTTTGTCAACAAATTAAAGAATAACAGTTTATTGAATTATTATATTTTACTGAAAAAAATCTTACAATGTAATCTTGATACATGTTGAAGAGATTACGACTGTTTTTATTTGTTCTAACTTTAATTCCAATTGAGTATATCATTACGTGCTTATGTTTCAAATATGTTTAGAAATATGCCCTAAACTTAACAATTTCAATTTTCCGATTGCATTTTACGATATAAATTTTTGGATAAAATTTACATTTTAACTTCTAAATTGTAAATAGAAAGCATTTAACTTTTACAAATAATTAAACTTGTAACATTTATTTATCTTAATATATACATGTATATGGTTTTTGTTTTAGATAGGCTCGTATATAGATAAGACTATATAATGACGATTTTAATTTCTTTATGCATTTTCTTATGATTGACATTTTTTTGTGACTCAATGTGACATATTGTTAATACACAAAATGTCACATATTTCTTACCGGTTGATTTACCTGGGGTTCATTGTAAGTTGTTACAATCACCTTTTTAGACTTTCGTCTGGATTAATTAAATTTATCGGATTTTAATTTACAACTATATCGAAAAGACGTATAAAGCAGTCTTATTTCTAAATGTCATGAATAATTTAGTACGTATTTGTTTCCACCTATGAAATTTGAAAAATATTGAAGGATTCGTCAATATTTAGTATTTCTACTTAATTCAAAGTAATATCACAAAATTTCAAAACAATACTCCAACTTCTACAAATCAAACACGTAAAACCTCTATATTGTTTTCCGCATTAAACGATCTTCCGTCAATGATCGTAAAATATCGGGAATGTTCGCAAATCTACGGAGACTTAAATTTCACTAAAAATATTCGATAGTCGTGTTAGAAAAAGCTAAAAAGGGCCAAAATGTTATAAATTTATTTTAATAAAATTAAGTTTAAACAATAGCTAAATATTTTTTGCAAAATATGCAACCTGGGTTTTTTAAAACTTATAATTTGGATAAAAGATATTAACAATAGAATATGTAAGACTAAGCGAAAAAATCCCACTTTCTCAACAGTTTATATATAAATAATAGGGAAAATAGGGTTGCTATATTCAAAGTAAAAAAGGACCAAAATATCGTTAAGATAAATTAAAATAAAAATAACCATCTGAATCGGCAGAAATTTATTTTTAATTTGTACTATGGGTTTTTTCGACTGTTTAAGAAATAAAACTGTACTTAAGAAAAAACTGAATTGTTCCTTCATAATCTATTGAGAAATTCGTTATCGATTTTTACTAATCGATTGATGAGCATTTTGCTAATCGATTGATGAGCAAAGTTGGATATGCTTGTTGTTAGTGATGACGTTATTCATGAAGATGATATATTCTGAATATTAAGTGAACAGGACAAGTACTTTAAAAGCACTTTAAAAGTTAATGTCAACCTAAAGTTCCGTGTTCAAGTTGCATTTGAAAGGGCATAACTCAAAAAATATTCAAAAAGAAGTTATGGTCATTATTGTAACCAATGTTGTTGTTCCTGAAGATGATATATTCCAAGTTTTAAGTGAAAAGGACAAATACTTTCAAAGTTATGAGCAACATTAAGTTTCGTGCTTAAGTTTTATTTCAAAGGGGCACAACTAAAAAAATATTGAAACTGGAGTTATCATTCATGCTGTCACAGCTGATGATATATTCAAAGTATTAAGTGAATAAGACAAGTACTTTCAAAGTTATAGGAAACATCGAGTATCATGTTTAAATTGCATGTGTAAGGGACATAACTCATAAAATAGTCGAACAGGAGTTATGATTCTTGTTATAACCGATGTTGTTGTTCATGCAGATGATATATTCCAAGTTTTAAGTGAAAAGGACGAGTACTTTCAAAGTTATAGGCAACATTAAGTTTCATGTTAAAGTTTTATTTGAAAGGGGCACAACTAAACAAATATTGAAACTGGAGGTTTTATTCTTTGTGTCACAGATGGCGTTGTTCATGCTGATTATATATTTCAAGTATGAAGTGAATAGGACAAGTACTTTCAAAGTAATAGGCAACATTAAGTTTCATAAGTTTATATTAAAGTCATTTGAAAGGGGCATAACTAAAAAAATACTGAAACAGGAGTTATCATTCTTGTTGTCACAGATGGTGTTATTCATGCAGATGTTGTTAATTATTCTAATTGTATAAATAAAGCAAATGACCAAGAAAAGAAACGGACTATCCGCTACACCCCCAAATCCGCTACTGCCTTAACAACTGTAATAAAACAATAAAATCTGGTGATTCGAAAATGACGTTTGATGAATGGCTCTTCGAATTATAGGTCGTTATGAATAAATAATGTTACCCTGGAATCGATATTACAAAAGTATCATAACTGACAGACTACTCAAAAACTGTTGGTACAATAAAATGTGCGAAATAAAAAATGGAACGGCCTCCTTGAAACACTAAAACACGTCGACTTGGCCGGTGAAATGTAATGGACCCACAACATGTGATCTAAAAACATACCTCAAAATTCAAATCGAAACAATACGCTTCAAAATAATTCTTCATAACGCTAGTTGAACAACGCAGATTTCTTATTTTTATTTTCGTTTTTTTTTTGAAAATCCTTTATGGGTTCCCTTAAATTTAAATTAAATTAATAAAGTAACAAATAACTTACATTTTTATTCAATCCGCCACCTTTTATATTTTTAGTAAACCTTGGGTTTTTCACAAGCAATTAATAAACCATTCACAAGCTATTAATAGAACACCGCTGGTTTCCCGATAACGTGCGGAAGGATTGGTGTGGAAGGTCACCCCTTACAACAATCAAAGCGCTGAAAGCGTTGAAAGACTGGCGCGCTGGTTGAATCGAACATGCCCTGCACAGATATCATTACTGTAAACATATGAAACTATGTGTGATTTTTTCGTTAAACTTTGTGACAGTTACTATCATCAACATTAGCAAATAATTCAGTATATTCAGGGATTTCAATAGATGCAGGTACTTGTATTTTGATGCAAGGAAATTAGGTTTTCCACTTTTTTTCACCTGAATCTTAGGTTGGGGGTCTTTTTGATGCAGAAACGTATGATTAGTGGTTAAATTTTGCTAGAATAACGATGATCAGGCTCCGCCACAACTGAGTAGTGTCAACAATGAAATGCACAAGGCTCACGTATCTTCAGAGACTAAAACAGTTACAATCTTAATTTTTACGTCGATCGCAACAATGCATTAACAAAAATATTCGCCAACTTACTAACGGTCTCCCCAGGATTTTTTTAAGCGTTGTCGCTGGACTGTTCGTGGATTTAAGCTCGCGAAACTTTATTTTTTAACTATAATTTTATACAGTTTTATATTTGCACCAAAGTTTACTGCAAAAACTGTATATAGTACATAGATGTTTTTTTTTATCTCTTTTGAGCGAAGAAAGGTAGAAAGTTAAAAAACATAAATAATGTGAAACAATGTGTAAACAATATGTCAACATGTGTTTTAATAACATAAACTGATCTGATCTCATCAAGTTACAATGTCAACTATATATACTCTGTATAGTTAGTTTTTCACCTTCATTGTCCAAGATATCTCACACATATCAAACTCAGTGTTTCATTACAACTGACAGAATTAGGATTAAACTTTCAGAAGCCTCTTTTTTCTTGGGCCCAAGTGCTGACTGCCTTATTATAATCAAACTTCAGTACATCAGGACCTTCTATGGATATCATTAACAATGAATTTAATGTTGAATTGTTAAGCCTGCTTCTAAGCTTTGTCTTCACTCATGATAAGGTGGAAAAAAAACCCACTCACAATCTGAAATTAAATTAATTTACGATACCAGTAAACATATAGACAGCTTCACATATATAAAAATAATATCATAATAGGTATTCAGTTAACACAAACAGGTATAATAAATTATGTAGTGCACCCCTAGAACCTGGTTTAAACCCCTAGTAGCAAATTATTTTGCCACTGACTGTTCCAAGGCGCTAACCCATATGGTTAACCTTTTTTGTTAAACAATCAACAAACAAATCATTTATTTTCCTCTCTTCTTTTTGCTGCGGGGTAGGCTGTGTTTTATGAGTGTGGCGATTCCTGATATGCATATTTCCCTTTTTATATATAGTAGCATGAAATTGAGTTATTTTATTTATTTAATGCAAGTCACAAGGCTAAGTAAATATATATATATAAAAACCATTGCCAACTTCTTGCAACCAGGAGTAGACTTTCTTCCACTTAGGATCGACACATGACTGGATCGAACTGGCTGTTCGAGGTAGCCGGCGTTGATTCAGTGTCTCGGCATGTTGGGGTACCGCGTCCGGCGTCGGAGTAATTTCACGACGTGAAGGGGTACTTGGCGTCGTCAGAGTCGCTCTTGAAGGGCTATCCGGAATGATCTCGATCTCATTTCTAGAATTTTGAAGTTCAGAATGCCCGATGGAGTTGGCATCAGCCTCACAAGGTCGGTTTCTCTTGAAATAAGATAGAATTGACGAGCCGTCGTTCTTTCCCGCATGCATACTTGAAAATGTGTCCGACGAAAATGAACTGATCGTTACGATGATAGCGCAGTAAAATGCCACAGAATGTATTTCTCTTGCAATTTAAGTTCTAACTGCAACTTGCCAATAGATTTGTTTAAAACAAATCCATTATCGCACAATGATTTTCATACATGTATACAGTACAATTTTCGAAGGGTTTGTCTTCTAATCACAGAACTAAGAATAACCAAATTATTACTCATGATCGCATCTACTTAAAATCATTGAACATTATGTCAAACACACCGGGTTCCGCTTTTAATTGAGAATATTATACCTCATTTGCATAAGCCCTTCTGTATTTAATATGACGTCATCCAGTCCATAAATCGCATATTGACCGGCTATCCGGTCCATAATTCTTATATTGACCGTTTTTGATTACTTCAGAATCTAATATAAGAATAATTATCTTATAAAGTGCGGGTCTGTTGCCTAGTAATATTTAATTTGATTAACAAAAATGGAATAGTAAAAGGCGTGCTTTATATGCCTGATGACTTGTAAATAATAAAAAATCTGTATGGGATTTTTACACACTGAACAAATCAAATTATTATTTAAAAGCAAATTATAGTAAAATTGACAGCAACAAAAGATATGAAAGAATTTAGATTCGGTATAATATAACAAATAAAACATGGCATTGAGGGCAATATGCAAGTTTACGGACTGGTTGGTCAGACCTCGGAAGGTATATGGCCCTCAGCTGCGCTTCGGGCCATATACCTTCCTCAGTCTGACCAACCAGTCCGTAAACTTGCATATTGCCCTCAATGCCATGTTTTATTTGTTAAATATCAACAGTCGGCAGAGCCAAAATACGATCAAACGACAACGACAGACTTGCGAATTCACCACGTTGAGAAGCGGAGTTATCCAGCTGATAGTATAGAAATCGATTGTGATTGGTCAAAAAGCCCATTGCTTAACCTTGAATGAGGTGTGTATTGAAAAGCGACCTGTGTTTACAATGCAAGAAACAGAAAATTATGACATGTCGATTTTGAATAAACGGATGCCGGCGAATTTAACACTTGTTAGAAATAGATCAAAACTTGTTAACGGTTGTCTGGGGAGAACACTGGGACCCGGCCCGGTCCTTGATAGCCGAGCAAAATCTCGATCCACAACTGCTCCAACCTAACCAAAATGGCAACCCACGCTATCTCCCGCTTGTCACGTGACAGATTTGTTTTTAATCGTTCTTTTAATATCCTTTCATAGTGGTTCGAACAACAACATTAAATTGTTTTCTTGTTTTTATTTGTAGCATTATCTTTCAAAGTTCGCATTCCTTCTCGAAATATTTGTATTTTCTTAAAATGCAAGTGTACGTTTTATGCCACACAACTACGAAATCTTTCAGGCGTAACTAAACTACTCATGCATATCCAGTTGCTTGTTCACTGCCGTAGCTGGTCATGATTTCACTCTACATTTGTTCGATGGAATTTTTGGCATGGATGCTCCAAAATTACACGGAAACTTACTATCAATCGCTCAGAATTCGTGGAATGGTGTGCTGCATTGTGCTTCACACTTGTGCAGAACATTTCGGCCTGCTCTCGCGGTGACCACTTACTTGATACGCTATCGTGGTCGCAATGATACACCCGAAGTTAAGGACTGCGCGTCGCAGAGTTCGCAGCATCGTTAGTTAAGACTGGTGCGCACCAGTCTAAAAATCATTCGAAATATCCTAACCTGTCATTCAAGTAATCAAATAAAGGCATAAACAAAAGTAAGTTTAAAAGTGTTATTTGTGGAATATTTTTATATTTTATTGATACTTTAGAGACTATTTATGTTTTATAACAACAAATGAACATAGCAGTGCTGAAATTTTCAAATGGCAGTGAAAAAATGGGAATTTAAAGGAGTGCGATTCCCACCACAGTTTTGGTCGTAACTTCTTGAGACTTAAAGGACAGACATCTGTAAAAAGTCAGTATGATAATGGGTCTGTGCTTGCAGTCGAATTATTGAGACTATATGTATGACTGTACATAAATGATATACCTTTGTTTCAGTGAAATATCAATTTTAGTTCAAAGAGAAACCAGATTTTTTTTTCACGAGTTACGTAGTAGTTCCAGTTTTTTGGGGGGTTTTGGTGTTCGCAAGTGAAATAAAATTGATAAAAATTGATATATTATATCACCGAAACAAAATTTTTTCATTTTTATTTTATGTTTGCATGACAAATAAATCTAAAAATTTGGAAAGGGACATCCGGAGATAATAAGGAAAAAATAGTTCGCCATGAACAGTGAAAATACATAGATGCCTTGGCAACATGTCGAGTCCGCTTTCGCATGTTTTACCCTTGGACCTTTGAACCTGGGGTTTGCTCGTGACACTCCATCTCATTTACGTAAACGTTAATGCCAAATATAAACGAAACTGCTAAATGATGGATAAAGTTATGGGCCAGACAAATCCAGTTTGGTGCACACGCGCACGGACGCAGGTTTAATGCACGCAAAAACGAATCGCCAATGTGACAACTAAAGTCGACGTTAACATTTTAGCGATATATATACTCGGCAAAATAAGTTCTGCACGCTTGGAAATTTTATAAAATATCTTTTTAATTTTACCAAACACAACAAAATTATACATATCAAATAAAACAGCAATTCAAAAAAGTCAGAATTAAAATCCGATCACTACTTTATACACAATCCATTGTTAAAGTCACCGGGGTTACTACACAAAAGTTGCAAACATCACTATACTAATAGTGGGTAAATCCACCACAATGAATCCGGCATTCTTCCAAGTAAGTGCCGTCTCGTAGAATTGAGGCATTTTAATTTCGAATAGGTGTCCATTCGTGAACAAGAATACCAGGTAGATCAACTAGCTAACCAACTGCACGTGCTCTGTTTTTTTTAGTAATACGTCTACATGGTCTACGTTGCCGACATTTGCCATGACGGTCAAATTAACAATGAAAACCTTCCTTGGTGACAGTATGAAATAAATTAATTTGAATTCATAAAATGCAGTTGTGTTTTGCTCAAAAAAGATTGGGTGTTGATTGCATTTATATATTTTATATGCGAATAAAACATCAAATAGTTAAACATATTTGTTTTTATTTTGTTCTTTTCAGTTTGCATGTTTTGCATTGGCTGAATAATTAAGTTCTGTACTGCTTTGACCTCTCATATAAATTTTATTGAATGCTTTCATCTTGTCATCGTGGTGACGTGTTCATGTGTTCCAGTACTTCAAAGTCCTGTGGCAGGGAAACTAAATTATCCTAGGCTTGATGATCAACATGCAGTAGTTGACAGATATCTACAGAGACTTAAGTGGTGCCCACGTATTTTGACTATAGTTGTTGTTGATCTAATTTATGTTGTGCTGTGACGAACTAATTTTGTATTTTTATTTAATATGTTTCTTGTTGCTGATGCGGACGGAGTACCGATACGGATCACGCATCACGTTCGTAACTGTGGAATGCCGGTGCCTTACTATGTTGCTATAAATAGGCTTTGTGATGTCTTATGCCAATAAAGTTATGTTTTCTTATGTTAAAATCTTTGAAGGAACAAGATTTAAATAATTTTGTAAATTTGATCTAATTCTTAAATCATAGAATTATTCTGAACGAATTTTTAAGAAGATAGGTAAACTGATCTTAAGTCGGACACGATCTAGTGTCGGACGATTTCGTACCCATGTTGCATTTCGTCTATAGCGAGTTGTCTTTTTCAAGCAGATGGCGTATACTCGACCTTTTCAAGGTTATTTCCCCTGAATAGTCCACTCGCGGAAATTTTCAAAATATTTTGTTCAACAAAAACTTCGACAGTTCGGAAAGAGCTTAAGAAACCACATTTCATTGCAGGTAAATGCTCTTTTATTTTGTTTGTGGTGATATAAGTATGTTTTTTACGTGTTTTCAAACTTTTTTTTCTTTTTTTTTTTCAATGTAAAAACACATCTATGGATGTTTAATGTAGACTAGTTGACATGATATTGAGTCTGACAATGAATTTAGTACATTTGATCTTAAGTCGGACTGTCCGACTCATAATCATTTGTTAATGAACAGCTATTAAGAGCTTCTTACAACATGGATTTGAAATTATAAGAAAGTGAGGGTTCGAACCTCGGACCTACGGCTTACCGTTCCAAAGCTGCTATATAAATTGAGCCACCAAAGTCGCATGATATGAAATCTACAACATATAAAATGTACATGTTACAAAAACGGAAACATATTTAGGGCCTACATATATTGTGCTAATTTATAATATGCATTTTGTTAGTTACTAAGCTAATGTTAACAATGTAGGTTTTAGGATGAAGAATGTAATAGTGCAGGCCTTCAGACATAAAGAAACAGATCTAAGCACCAGACACGGCGACATCGCCTAGCCAAGAGTGCTGTACATGGTTATAGACGTGCCATCCAAATTCTCAATAGAGAAATTTTCCGGCAACGCATATAAACCATAACTATCCACAAATGACCCTTTGACTACCTAGACATTTACATACACTTATTTTCTGGACGAATTATGGGTCATAATATATTATTACTATGTAACTATTACTTGATTACCTTTACTATAGTACAACTATTCCGGCCCAAGGGAATAATGAACCCGGCTTAAAATAGAGGTTTATAGCGAATGTTGAGTACCATGTGGCCCGGCTTTATATATAGATCGTTGAGTACTAAACGGGTACCATGTTGTTTGTACAACGGTACGGTATTACCCAAGGAAATCCTACTAGTAAGAGGGAAGATGTCAACGTATTTTTTATGTTGCTTGACTATGTGGAATTTTATTGTCGAATTATGTCATAGATTATGTATGCAAAAGTTTTATGTTTATATATAAACAAAATATTTACATTTATGTTTATATATAAACAAAATATTTACATGACCAAGATGCAATTCCGTGTAAGTTTAGTCAGATAATTGATTGTTGTGATTTCGCGTGATAACTTTGAACTGACCCCTCTGGTTTTTCAAGATGGCGTTCAGCACGCAAAGAACGATGATTAGGTAGTGCGAGTGGATATAGTCATATAGGTTTGTTTCGGTAATTAAGTTTCTGTTATATTTTAAGTTATTTGCAATGACTCTGTTTGCATGGAATTTTGTTTATAGTTTCGTTTTCTAGATCGCTGTTGATCGGGAATGTGCGCCATGTTATAAAAGAGATCGATGAATTTTGTGTTTTCTTTTAAGCGTTAGCGAACGTTAAGTACATGTTAAAGCTATATATAAATAGTTCGATGAGTTGGTGTGTTCTTTTAATCAAAATATATGCGAATTGAAAGTTTATTGTTGAAAGCAGTTTTATAGAAAGTGTACATGTAGGAAGAGACATTGTTCAGATAGTTATTCTTTACAGATATTGAAGTTTGTGTTTTGTTAACGAATATTGGCGATTATGTGACTTGATTTTGGCGTGTGAATGTGACCTATATATGATGGTTCTTTGTTTACAAATGTTTCTGATGTTGAAATTGACGTTTCTAGTGGGTTTCCGTTTTACAAGAAGATGATTTCGTGTCTATAAACTAAATAATGATTGTATAACCATTTTTGTAGGTCTTTTTCTGTTGTTCAGAATAACACCCAACATCTAACTGCCTTTAAATGTCGTCCCCATATAACACATCTGTGTTATACTTTTCTTGTTACACATACAGACATATGAGACAATTACATATACACATCTATTAGCATCGTGCTTCCTCCTTTTTTAATTTTGGAGTTTTAATGCACACTAATGCTATAGGCAGAGACACACACAATGAAAGTCAGCTGGATCGTTCGATACACTGAATTGAAGATATATTAACTTAAAGGGAAATAATTCAATTCAAACAACTAACTTCCGAATTAAGGGATCCCCGAAAGGATTCATGTTCGTGGAAGGAAGATACATATAGGTGAGATAAGTAACCAACGAACAAACCTTCAGACATAAAGAAACAGATCTAAGCACCAGACACGGCGACATCGCCTGGCCAAGAGTGCTGTACATGGTTATAGACGTGCCATCCAAATTCTCTATAGAGAAATTTTCCGGCAACGCATATAAACCATAACTATCCACAAATTACCCTCTGACTACCTAGACATTTACATACACTTATTTTAACACATACAGACATATGAGACAATTACATATACACATCTATTAGCATCGTGCTTCCTCCTTTTTTAATTTTGGAGTTTTAATGCACACTAATGCTATAGGCAGAGACACACACAATGCAAGTCAGCTGGATCGTTCGATACACTGAATTGAAGATATATTATATATTGTTGGAATGCACCACTGGTGTCGAAGAGAAGTTGAGGTGGACGCTCCACATTACTGTGTACAAGAAACAGAAAATGCCTTCGATAATAATGGCGTTGCTGTTTTCAGTGACATTACCTTAAAAAATAAAGTGGCTTATTTGAGGCGAGAAGATGCCGCCCTTGTCTCCACCGTTTTTCCACTAATACGAGGAAAATTTTACTTGAAAGCTAAAATGTCTGCTACAAATTAAGTCGTTTTAAGGGGTCTATGCAACGGTGAAATGTTGGCTTTAAGTGCAACGAATCAGATATTGATAGAATTTGACAGACACTCAACCGGTACTGTCTGCGAATATTCGGAGCTTAGCTGACCATAAGACCCCCGCATTATGACATTTTCACCTGTTTTATAGACTAAGATATCAGTGTACATAATTTTACGCGAACATTGATATACCCGGTATCTGCCATCTATTAGCAACAATTTTCATGAAAATTCGTAGACGTTCAATGTTATATCGTCTCAAATTCAATCAATTAAAATCGTTTGCCATTTAATTCGTTTTGTTTCCTTATTCAGAAATGAAAACCTGGAGTGAAGCGTCCATGACCTGCGCAATTGAAGATTTTAGGAAAGGCATGTCAGTACGGAAAGCTTCTGAAAAGCATGGCGTACCGAAGTCTTTCTTATCAGATAGGCTGACTGGAAGGGTAGAGTCAGGTACAATCTGTGGTAAAGAAAGCCAACTTTCGCTCGATGATGAGTGAGAGCTCATTGACATCGCAACAAAGAGAGCGGAAATGGGTGTGGGCTTTACAAAAGGGTTTGTAGGCGTCTATGCCTGGAAAAGGGGCATGCATTCAAAAATGGAGTTCCGTCCGATATGTGGTGGCGGCGTTTAAAATAATGCCATGAAAACGTTTCACTGCGCACTTCCGAGGCTATGCATTGATTTTGATTATTAAAATAGACCAGATAAACAATATATACGCTGTCTATGGAAGAATACTGAACCCAAACTCTGACCCAGAGGTCTCCAAAAAGTTTAGAATTGTTTAAATTATGTCAAATCTATCACAACAAATATATCACATCAACAACAAATTTCCCACAATGAGGATAATTAAATTCTTAAGTTGTCATCTTTTATATGTTACAATTACAATTAAACAATAAAAAATACGAAAAAAAAAATCAAAACGCCAATCCGCACTCTATGCGCTAGAGTCTAGTTCCCATCGTACTGCTAACAGTGTCGATAACGTATGTGGTAGGTTGTTATTGTTACTTCTCAGTTTTCTGTCCCTTCCACCTCTTATTCTGTCCCTCCCACCTCTTAGTGGACATACCAGCTTTCCATGGTGGAAGACCCCAGGTGCCCCTCCGGGCAATTTTCAGGCTCGAGCGGGCACCTGGGTAGAACCACCGACGTTCCGCAAGCTAGCTGGCAAGCTTCCTCACACGAAAGATGTTGACCTTGGTAGGTCTCGAACTCACAGCAGTGAAGGGCAGGGCGATTCTCAGTCGAAAACCTAAACCACTCGGCCACGGACGACCCAGGTATGGTGTAGGAGCAGGTACTCGAGACTATAAAACATTAGACGGGTCTCAGTTTTTATTAAATGTACCAGTCCACTGTTTTTTCACTTGTACCCATCCACTGCTGGATGCGAAATGAACGAGTTTATTTTGAAAATAGGATGCCATTTCTTAAAATGGACCCATCCATTTCCTGCTGTCCATTGCCGCAGGCTAACGGCGTGTCACCCGCTGGTGTCGTACATAAATATACAGGATGTGGTGTACTGATCGTAGACAGATTAAGCTCGATCTGGGTTAACCCTGTTAAGCTGCAGTCTTTTTTATTAGATGCTTATATTGTCACATTTTCAGTATTTGTTGCTAATACAAGCTTAAGCTTAAAAAAATAATTCAGAGCGAATGAATTGGAGTATGAGCGATTTCAGACATCACTTCACTTTAAGAATCACTGATTATACGCTTATAACATACCACTAAACGTGTGCACCCATAATCGGTGTCCGTGCCGGGGGAGGGGGGAGAACACGTGCCTGATTGTATTGTCTTGCCTGATTACCGGTTAGAGTATATATAATAGAGTATACTACCGGTTTGCCTTTACAGTCAGACTTTGCACGGTTAAACATTATTCTGTCTCATTATTATTGCATATTTACGTAAACGGCTAAACGCACCGTTTTACATTCCATTGTAATCTTGCATAGTATTCTTCTACATGTACTGTCCTATTACTGTTGCGGTTCCAATGAAATAGACGTTTTTTAATAATACAGACAGTGGCTACAGATTTTGTAACCGGACGCCTAGACCGACAGTCCAGAGGTCCGGTAACCGGATCTGGAGCCAGTCCTACGAAAGCTGTCTGAGGTCCTGTAATCAGTAACTATAAGAATATATATACATGCATCAGATTTTTTTGTATCCAGAACATTCAATCGGTTAGTTTTTGACTACATTCAGAGCTACATATATAAAGTTATTTGCTACATTGTAAAAAGTAAACATATTTTGAACACAAAATAGTGTTAATTAATTCCAAATTAATTGATTCCGTTTCTAGCACACGAGTTAGTGCGGTCTGTATTTTGTCTAGGACTCCGGTTAACGGATCCCTAATCTGCCAGTTTATGGCTTCGGTAACCGGATCTCTCGCCACTTCCTAAATTTAAATTTCCGCAAACTATATGTAGGCCTATTTGTATTGGAGAAATATATTTTTCTTTTTATTTTGTTCGTTACAGAATAAGCTTCGTCAGTTTCATCAAACATACCTTTAGTAAATAAATAAATCATAGCGTCCGAGTCTATATCACTTTGTCCGAGTTACGATCGATTTCGTCCGACTCACGATCATATCATAGTCACTGTCATCTAAACGCGTTTTCTCGTATTAGAGCGGTATTTTGTTGTATCTAAATTACAGACAAGCGCCTGAGAGGATGTAAAACGGATACCAGGTATTTACGTACCATGTTAACCACCACAGTTTACAGAAGTGAGCCGAGAACCAAAAGTGTGTCCGACTTACGATCAGTTTACCTTATCATTAGTAAGACGTCAATAAAACTAAGCATACGATTCAAAGTTATCAAGCAAAATGAAATTTAATATATATGAAAAATAAACTACTAATCTAGAGCCATTATGTTGTCGATTTATATCGAACGATGAGGAAACACGATTAGGCTAGCAAACGTGTATGGGCATCAATGTTTCTGCTTAACTTTCTTATCAGAACAAAAATAACTTGATTATATACATCAGCAGGGAGAATGCCTGTGTCCAATGGCACCCTGGCTAAAGAACGTGGAGATGTGACGGACAATGGAAGGAATCTTTAATTTAAAACACACTTTTTGTGTTGTTTGAGGGTGATATAACGAGCAATTGGAGGTCCTTCAATTAGATACCTTTTGAATAAGGTTGATATAATTGACAAACGAGAGAACCTTCAATTTGAGATACTGTTGGATATCATATATGCACCGAGGGCGGTATGGATAATCGTGGGAACCATCATTTTTCAACACTTTTTTATATTATCTTATTTGCACAAATAAATGAGGGTAGTATTCAGTCTAAATAATCTTGAAATAAATATGCTTTTTGGTATCTTTTATCATATATGTGCAAATATCGATGAGTCAAGCATACGCCTGGACGCTAATATCTGCTTATTATACATGGATTTAAATTTTGTGGACAAAAGATACGGTCAGATATGGACAATTAAGGAACCGTCTGCAGTTGATGTCCGGGAATCTATACAAACCTTTTAAGGGTCCGTTGTCATGCTCTTTCGAAATAATATTTATGTCATCTCTTTGCAAGCTGGAGGAATTTGACTTTCAGAAAACCCACTAAAAGCCAAAATAATGAATACATGCACTCATCAGTTTTGGACAACTAGTTGTTTGAGCACATGGTGTGATTGATATGTTTAGAATACTTGCTATTTATAGAAAAAAAAATCTGATTAGGCCTACCTACAAAATTGTTGGCAACTGACTGAGATAGGAGTCAAACTGTTTCAGTTAGAATATTCCCGGATAACAAATAAGCAGTATTGAAGACCCGATGGAGGTCATCCTTTCCCAAAATCTGACCGTCAAATTGAATACTTTGATTTTAACAAAACAAAAAAACTTTAGTATCTACATGTTAGATAACACAAACAATGTTGCTAACTAAGGTTCCCATACTTGACCTTTAAGATATGCCCATGTCCCAATACTTTTCTTTCGTTTAACAGTTGGCATTTCTTTGACAAAATAACTAAAGAATTAAAAAATGAATTTTGGAAGGACACATTAATGGCTTTCTCTGATTATATAGAAACAATATCACTAAAAGATTATAAAGTAGGAGGCTTACCTTTATTTTATAATCACAATATTAGTATTGGCGCTAAAAGTTCATTCACAAAAGCATGGTTTGATGCAGGTGTGCACTATATTGCAGACATATATAATGTTAACATAAAAGATTTCTTAGTCACCAAGAATTCAATCAGAAGTATCACTTAAAAGCCAATTTTTTATCTTTCCTTAGTTTAGTTAAATCTGTAAAAACATTTTTAAACAGCTTAAACATTTATGAAAACAATCTCCAAGTTGAACCAAGACCATGTCTTCCACCTTATATGAAATATATCTTACAGCAAAATAAAGGTTCAACAGTTCTATACCAACAAGTCAGAAAAAATGGTCAGATAAATTAAATCTTACTTCGGAAGCTAAAGACTGGAAAATATTTCATTCTCTACCATTCAATCTAACAAATGATACAAAAGTGGTTTTAAGTAAGGATGCTACACAACATTTTAGAAACAAATGAGCTTTTACATAAAGTGAATCTGGCAGAGAATCCTTTTTGTACTTTTTGTAGGAAAGAATGTGAATCAATTGAACACCTATTTTGCAGATGTCATACAACTACACTGGTCAAAAGTTCTAAGTGCACACTTTTCAATTTTGAATATCTCAAAGTAAGCTTATTCTAATTGAATGAAAGTTTGAAATAATGTTAATTATGATCAAACAATAATATTTTTTTGAAAACCGTGCACATGGTTTACGTATTATGTCATCCTCGTCGGCATACGCTATTTATGCGTAATCCTCGTGCGGCAATAAAAAATTATTTTTTTACAATCGTTTTTGTTTTTCACATGTTCACGGACTCCAGACAAACACGAAAAACACACCAACAAATTGTAACCATGGAACGGTTGACGTCAGCAGACAACGACATTGCCGTCAAAATTCTTTTCACTGGCACAAATTCAAATTTGTTCTAAAAAAATTTGACGGTGTTTGTAAATGCAAAAGAAATAACATATTTTTGCATATTTAATTAATTTTAGAAGAAAATCAAACGATATTATTTTCTAGATTGATAACGTTGCTTTCGTTGAACGCTGACGCTACTCAATTACGTCATTCAATATTTATGTAAAACAACGTAAACTCGAAAATATTAGTGTAGCATTTGTTGGATAAGTGTCCAATAAATAAAAATTTAAAACTAAAATTTATAGAAATTCAATAAACTTTAAAATCGAATGATTCGAAAATGACGTTCATTTGGTCAAAAAGCGTGTCCGAAAACTGGTCAGTTTTATCAAAATGAATACATTTTTTCATTTGGAAAGGCTGTTACACATATATCATAGAGAATTGCATCATCCCAAACTGCTAGACAATTTAAAAACTTTTGGCACAAAACATTGTTTAAAAACATGGAATTTCCTCCTTGAAATCCTGTAAAAACGTTATGGATAAAATAGAGAAGAGTGCGTTGGCTCATCGTGCCCAGCAGACCATTACAAAGCTACAGGAAGCTATTTTAGTGCAATGGAATGGCAAACTACAGTATTTCCTTTAAATTTGCATGGAATTTAAATTATACGGAGATGAGACAACGATCAAAAATGATGGCCGATGCAGTGATAATTAACTTGAGAATTGCTTTCTGAGTATTAGTGATCTAAAATGTTATTATTTTTTAATCTGGTTAAACAGACATAAATTTTTTGGTGTGCTTTAACAGAATATTGATTCTTCTTCATTGTAATTTACACTATTTTGAAAGATTGAATCAAATAATTTGAAAAATCAACATTTATCAAGTGTGCACTTAGAACTTTTGACTAGTGTAGAATATTTGTATTAAATATACTTAGTCTTTTACAATCTTTTCCAGTATATGATGAAACTGTTTTACATTTTGGTTTTAAAGACAATAAACTTCTTTCAGAAAATATATTGTTATTGCAGATTCGGCTATATATCTATCACTGCAAAACACTGTGCTGTACTCCGTCTATAAATGGTGCAAGGTCCTATATGAAATATCAATTAAAAATAAATTAAGAAAAAGCAATAAGAAATAATAAGCTCGAAGAATTCTTAATTAAATGGGAAAAGGTGAATCTATTAATAAGTCGATTTTAGTACAATTTTTTTTAGATCTGTTCTAGGTTAACATGCCTTGTCAATCCAACTAATAATATTATGAGTTGTAGGCTTAATTAACTGGACAGCGTAATGAAAAAAATTGCATAAACATTTACCAATAAGTTGTTAATTTGAATAAAGTATATTTGTACAAGTGTGAATTTTTGTTGTATTCATGTTTTACAACACTTATCTGTAGCATAGAACTGCTGACAATTATGTTAGTTGAAATATAAAAATTTTGTAAATGAACATGTAAGGATGTAATGAAACTACTACAAAATTATGTTGTTTTTCGTTTAAAAACAAATTTCAGTTTTCCTTTTCATATATTTGTATTGTTTGTTAAAAGTAAATAATTGTATTGATGTTGTATTCTCCTATATTACACAAGTTTGCAAAATAAATGGGGTTACCCTGAAAAGGGGCCTGAAAAAACAACAACAACAACAACAAAAAAACAGTTGATGTAAGTATTACTATGGTTATGCTTGTGTTAACACTTTCATAAAAGGAACTCATTGAAAGCTTTTATGCGTAGCATTTATTTTCTAATAACACTACAGGAATAAAATTTACTTTAACTGACATCTGGACGGTGGACCATTATGTTGTCGAGTCTGCTGCCGAGTCTCTGGGTGACAGATCATCCTGTCTTTTCAACAAAGCTCCTATAATGTCTGCATAATACGGTCCAAACACTGATCTATTGTGCGAGATAAGTCTGAGAAATTGTCCGCATATCTGAGAGAGCTCCTTCTCCATCACTGACATCCCCACAGGCACCTTTAATGGTTCTGTGTGCTTGGAAAACAGTGCTTGCTGAATAAAGTCCAGAACACGTTTAGCTGTAAGAAACAACAAAAGTAAAGCGAGCAATAAGACAGTTTATTTGATGTTATGTCTGCTGCTGTGACTTTGTCAAAATAAAATTTATTATTTGTTTTATGCCTAAACATAAGACATAATATTATGTTGCTCTTGTTACAAAACTAATTTAAATTTAGAACATACAGATTTGTTTGCTGTATTAAAATCTCATTTTGAAGAATGTTTTGAAGCATATTATTAAACACGCTTTACATCACATGAGTTACCAATGGAGATCCAGACCTGTGGCTCATCAGGATCTGCACTGTTTGATTTTTGGTCAGAAAAAACCTAATAAATCAAAAACGAACAGTTCATATCCAGATCAGTTGGCATAGTTCAGGCTGTCAACCACGTCATCTCCCAAATATAGGAAAAATTTGGGAATATTTTTGCAACAAATATAGGAGTTTTTGGGTTGATTTTGAGGCAAAATATAGGAGTCTGGAACTGATAATAGTTTTATTTACATGCACTTATACAAATGATTATCACCTGTGCATTTTTTGTTTCTACAATTATCAATGTCCAAAATGTCCACTGTAAAAGTGATGGAAACCATTAACTTTATCATCAGCACCATCAAGTACATCACCAGCATCTGAATGACCATTCAAACAAAGAAATGCAGAAAATGCATAAACAAAGCCGGATTTTTCACTTTTAGTTTGTCTTCAATGATATATAGTACTGTACACAGCATCGACCCATCCACTCATAGTCATATTGCTATGTGTGTAAAAATCTGGGTTACAATGTCCAAAAGGGTTCAGTCAAAAGTGACCCCAATGCCTTACTTTGGACAAACTCTATTGAGAACCTGTAAGCAATACATCATACAAAGTTATATGCCCTTCACTACTCTAGAAGTTCCAGAATAAACGATTTTTAACATGATTCCATTTATTTATTTAATCTGAATGGAACAGTACTACTGTCAAATAAGTTAGTTAACCTTAATACAAAGAATATTGCTTCAAGTTTCAAGAGAAATGATAAACACTTATCAATTTATAACCATAACTGAACTTTAATTCAAACTGCCATTTAATTTCTATACAAACACAATAATTTTCAAAAACCAAAGCATTCTTGGGAATAGGACATTATACCTTTTAGGCTCATTGAAGTTTAACATTAATTTAACTTAATTTATCCATTAAGTGGTTCTATAATTTTAGGAAACTATGCAAATATTTTGCAGATTATCCTAATAAAAACATTTTAAACTTATCTCAATTTATTGAACAAATAGCTGTTGCAAATTTTTAAACAATATTGTTTTTATTACCTCCCTTTATTTGACTTTGCCTTTTGAATCATATTGTTTTTGTAAAGACACCTTCTTTTTGCATACACTCTTTTCCAACAGAGTTTGATAACACTCTTTTCAAACTGGAAAACTGGACACAAAAGTCAGCTGAAGAATTCTTGTTCACAGTCAAGCATGCTTTCCCCAGGGGTCCATCTTAACGTTTTAGACGACCACATACACCATACCAAATATAAGCTCTCCAGTCCTTGCAGTTGGTGAATAAAATTTAATGATCTTTAACATTTTTTGCATTTGGTTGCAACTGCAACAAGAATGCTGCATAGAAGTGAAAATTTGTTTTTGTTAGGTAAGCCTTAATGCACAGAAACCTGCTACAAAGTTGTAAAAGAATCAGATTAAAACTTAAGTAAATGCCACCTGCCAAGTTTTCTCCAATCTAAAAGTTGAGTTTTGTTCTAGAAAAAAAAAGAAGAAAGCAAAAACAGTATCAAAGCAATATTTACTCTCTTCATTAATCAGCAAAACAAATACTAAAAAATATAGGAATATACATAAAAATATAGGAGAAATAAAGGAATATAGGAGGCTTTTCAGAATATAGGATTCTGATCCAAAATATAGGAGAAATATAGGAATATAGGAATCAGTTGACAGCCTGATAGTTGTGCCATCAGATCTTGATCTACACTGTTCGCTTATGCCATTAAGGTGTATATAAGAATAAAAGGGTTAAAAGAAGGAAATCATAATAGGTAACACTGATTCTGTGTTATGGAATTTTAAGATCTATATTTCTAAGGAAATAACCTTCATATGTTCATTACTGCTAGCAAAACTATACTAAATAAATAGAATAAAAACAAGAAGCACATTTGCTGTGAACTTACACATGACAGACAAGATTTGGTTATCTTTATCTTTGAGAGATCTGAATTGTCCCGACAGTGCTTTCTGTGTGGTATCATCTCGAGCAGAGAAGCCGTGGTCCTTCAGAAAGCTCTCTATATTCTTGTTCACTTGTTCACCAATATTTTCCATTGCTGTTTCAAGGTTGCTAAAGAATACAAATAATTTCAAAATAATCTGCTTTATCAATATGTGGCCAGGACTGAAACTTTGTGCAAAATGTAAATCAAATGATTTAGATTAAATATTTAATCAACAGACTTAAACTAAGTTTACATACAGCATTCTCCTCTACCTTCAAGCACCTTTCAATACTCAAAATTTTAAAAAGCATTTCAAAACCAGTTTCTAACTGATAAGCAGATGCAATAAAATTCCAAAAATATATTTTATGATAAAAAAAACTTCAACAACATCTATGAACATTGTGAGATCAATTCTCCAAGGTTCGGTTCAAAATGTTCTTCATGATACACAACAGGGCAAAACAAAAACTTGTACACAACATTTCCACAGTACACTGCATTTCAAGTCATAGAGATCAAAACTAAGGTTAATAAAAACTGATAATGCAAACCAGTCTAAGATCTCAAGCATCCTTTTGGTCAATTGTGAAACAATACCGAATTTCAAACAATCAGATCTTTGAAATCTGAGATTGGTCTAAATTCTCAGTATTATAACCTTGGGACCTGGTATATATTAATCGCTTTATCAGGTGGTTGAACTAGTCAGTGGTTCAATGTACATTTCATACCTTCTGTTTTCTTACTAGTACATAAAGTACTTATCAATCTGAAGAAATTACTCTCTCCCTTGAATAAACGGAGGTATATTGCTTTGAACATGGCAGTCAGTCTGTCAGTCTGCAACCAACATTGTTATGGCTGTTGTCTGCTACAACTTTGACCAAATAAACAAATGTTTTTTCTTATGAGTCTTTCTTACTATTTAGATTTTACATTCCTTTAACATTAAAACCTTTCAATTTCATAGTACATGTAATTCAATCTTCCATGTTAAGAAAGAGTAAGACATCTTTTAAAATTGTTTTCCATTGACTGTATTTCAGTTTTCTCCAGATGATTTTATTGTTTCTATCGAATATTCATTGCTTCATGCCAAGCTTTCAAATCTTGGCATCAAAAATAGAAATTATCTTAAATTTCAAGTCTGAACCTGCGCTAGTGTGTAAAACCTAATGATTTAAACATCCATTAAAGTAAAACCTATAATAAAAGTGGCATCATTTTGTTGATTGAAAGTATATATCCAGAATGAAATACTCTTCTAAGCCTTCAGTTATTTACCTTTCTTCAACACCTTCCAGCAGAGTACATATATCTTCCTTCAGCTTGACTTTGAGGGACTGTACACCAGCGATGGACTGACCTACAGTGTTGTAGGTGATCAGCAGAACAGAGGTCACCAAGATCAATCGCTGCGTCTGCTGACACATATCAAGAAACCTGCTCTGGTCCAACACAAGGGTCTGAAGAAAGAGACAAGTTCATGCCAAGTTTGGAACTTTGGAACTTAACCCTTTCCTCCATAGAAACACCTTTATTGCGTGGGTGAACAGTTGATCAGCCAGCACATCCGTGCCATCTGATCAGGATCTAAACTGTTTGCTTTTTTATTCATAAGGTTATTTCTGACCAAAATGCGACCAGTGCAGATCCTGATCAGACGGCATAGATGTTTGGCTGATCTGGATCTACACTGGTCTCACATGCATAAAAATGCGTATTTATGGAGGAAAGGGTTAAAGTAGATCTTTTCTTTTCTTCTGAACTGGAAACATACTGTTTCAAGTAAATTTTGTTCATTTTGCCTTATTTACTAATTTCTGCACTGTGATCAAATTAAAACAGAAGACTGCAATGAAAAATCCCCTAGTTATCATCTTTTAGTCCAAAGCATTTGAGCATTGTTAAAAATGTCTCAAATGATTGTTTTTACATTTTAGGCTTTCTCACTTAGTTCAGAAATTTAAGTTAATTTTTTTCTCTTTTTTTAAAATTTTTAACAAAACTGTAAAGCATTTATAAAGTATAAGCCCAAGATCTTAATTAGAACTAAGACCCCAGCCTTCCTATCTATGGACAGTTCAGGAGTTACCAACAACAATGTTCTAGAGATACAAGAATTGTGTAAATCCTACCTCTGGAAATATTCTGCTAGTGTCCCACTGAAGAAGTTCCATGTAGGCACCATTCAAGATTGCTGCAGGCGTGGCCATGTTGACTTCACTGGCGCCCTCTCTTGGAGTTACTCCCCCTGGTCTAAGTTTCTCAAAACTACGTCCTAACCACTGTCTTGTCAACTCCAGACCATCTATTCCAAGTTCTGAATAGATTTAAATTATTCAAAGACTGGTTATTTAATTTGGAATATGTATAAGTCTACGACTATCAACAATTTTTTTTAATGATTATTTTAAATACGAGAGGTGATCCAGAAATAACCGGACTGGGCGCATTACTCAGATACTGGCCAGAAGAAAAACCCGAAAAAGATCTTTCATAAATTTCAATCTTCAATACATAATTCCTGAAAATTTCAAAGCATTCAGACAATAAACAACACAAATATACATAAAAACACACCAAATGTACTGATTGTGCCGTATTAATCCATGATGGATGATTTGATTCTTAAATCTTTCATTCTTTAAAAGGTTTATCAATTATATTTAACTGGATAAGTGACAGGAGGAGTTTCTTAAAGCTTATTCTATAATAAATCATGGTGGAAGCCTGAAATTAAAATTAATGACGATGGCAGACAATTCCATCAACCAAACTGTTTGTTTCGAAAGTCTGGCAGTTAGGATAGTTATATAATTGTCAATGCATCATGCATTCGGCAGCATGATTTGTTTAACAGGTATTTGTGGTATATTTATGGGGTTTTCAGTTTAATGTCGCATATCAAATCAACGGAGAAAAACTGGCATATAAAAGTAGAAAACCTACTAAGGTCACTGCACATGTGCAAGTTGCAAGTGTTTAATGTCTTTATGTATTTGTATTAGATTTGCTAATGATTTAGAGCATATTGATTGCAGAGCAAGTAATGTATCAGTAATACTCACTCACATTGATGAAAAATTCTTTGACGTTTCCTCAAACATAGACACATTGAAACAAATATAACATGTTTACTGCATAGTTGTTACAGACTTATGTAAACCATTTGAGGAATACTGCTCACTGTCTGACACTATTGCACCAGAAGAAGTTATTTCTGGGCTGAAGGTTATAAAGCTGAGATTAGAAACCAGTCTCAAATCTCAAGTATCTGATTGGCTGAAATGGCGACCAGTCACCATTTCAGCCAATCAGATGGTTGAGATTTGAGACTGGTTTCCATGCTCAGTTTTATAACCTTGGGCACTGGAGGATAGGCACTGTGAATGGTCTTCAGCAGTTCCCACTATTTCTCCAAATCAATCCAAGCATAGTATCTTAAAAAGTAGACTGATAATATCTGAGGCACTAATCTATGATTATTTCAAAACTGATATTTCTTATTTGTTGGATAATAAAATGTTATAGATTTCTTTAATTCTGACATTTGCTTCTTTACTCTATTTCATTTTAAGCCCGTCTAACTATCATCAGTGGAAGGAATACCTTGTTGCTTTGTGAGAAATTCCTCAAACTTTTTCTTCTCATACTCGACAGACTGCTGCTGAATATATGGCCTGATTTGCTGAATTGTGAAGTTAGCCATGTCCATCTTCATCAAGTCCAACACTTCAAAAATCTCCCTGCAAAACATCAAATACATAAAGTGAAACCAGCCTTAGCAGCCATCTGCCAATAGCAACCACCTGTCTTAAATAGCCAGTTTGAATATGAACAAAACTGATGTTTTGTTCTAATTTTTTACTGTCTTTAACAGCCACCTGTCTTCAGCAGCCAATTTTTGTCACTCGCTTGGGTGGCAGCTAAAGACAGGTTTGACTGTAAATCAAGATGATTAAATAGAAAAAAAAGTTAACTTACATGACAAATCAAAACAAAATGAAGTGTTTGACATAGAAACTTACCCACTGATTTTGCAAAGATAACCACTTGTTTAATTCTTAGATTTTAATAAGTATTCTTTAAGGTTTTAGAACTGTAATATTTCCACCAAACATCGACTTATGCCGTTCCTTATTCGTGTTTTCCGAACGCCGATTCGTACGATTCCGGTTGATACTTTTATTCGTAACTGGAGACTACTCTTTTCCCCGCCATAATAACGTCAATAATTACTAAATCAAATAATAAAACAAGAGGGTCCATGGGACCCTGGGTCGCTCACCTGCTAACATCTGTTCAATGGTTCGGACAAAAATTAAGACCACTAGAGTGCGGACAAGCTTTTTCTAAAATTTGACCCAGTGACCTAGATTTCAAGGTCATATGACCCAGTTTCGAACTTGACCTAGATATCATTGAGATAAACATTCTGACCAAGTTTGAAGAAGATCACATCAAAATTAAGACCGCAAGAGTGCGGACAAGCTTTTTCTATAATTTGACCTAGTGACCTAAATTTCAAGGTTACATGACCCAGTTTCGACATGACCTAGATATTATTGGGATAAACATCCTGACCAAGTTTGAAAAAGATCTGACCAAAATAACGAACACTAGAGTGCGGACAAGCTTTTTCTATAATTTGACCTAGTGACCTAGATTTCAAGGTCACATGACCCAATTTCGAACTTGACCTAGATATCATTGGGATAAACATTCTGACCAAGTTTGAATTAGATCGGACAAAAATTACGACCACTAGAGTTCGGACAAGCTTTTTCTATAATTTGACCTAGTGACCTAGATTTCAAGGTCACATGACCCAGTTTCGAACTAGACCTACATATCATTAGGATAAACATTCTGACCAAGTTTAAAGAAGAACATACCAAAATTACAACCGCTAGAGTGCAGACAAGCTTTTTCTTTAATTTGACCTAGTGACCTAGATTTCAAGGTCACATGACAAAGTTACGAACTTGACATAGATATCATTAAGATAAACATTCTGTTCAAGTTTAAAGAAGATTGCACTATAATTAAGACTGCTAGAGTGTGGACAAGCTTGTTCTACAATTTGACCCAGTGACCTAGATTTCAAGGTCATATGACCCAGTTTCGAACTTGACCTAGATATCATTGAGATAAACATTCTGACCAAGTTTGAAGAAGATCGCATCAAAATTAAGACCGCAAGAGTGCGGACAAACTTTTTCTATAATTTGACCTAGTGACCTAAATTTCAAGGTTACATGACCCAGTTTCGACATGACCTAGATATTATTGGGATAAACATCCTGACCAAGTTTGAAGAAGATCTGACCAAAATAACGAACACTAGAGTGCGGACAAGCTTTTTCTATAATTTGACCTAGTGACCTAGATTTCAAGGTCACATGACCCAGTTTCGAACTTGACCTAGATATCATTGGGATAAACATTCTGACCAAGTTTGAAGAAGATCGGACCAAAATTATGACCACTAGAGTGCGGACAAGCTTTTTCTTTAATTTGACCTAGTGACCTAGTTTTAAGTGTCACATGACCCAGTTATGAACTTGACCTAGATATCATTAAGATAAACATTCCATTCAAGCTTAAAGAAGATCGCACCATAATTAAGGCTGCTAGAGTGTGGACAAGCTTTTTCTACAATTTGACCCAGTGACCTAGATTTCAAGGTCACATGACCCAGTTTCGAACTTGATAATGATATTATTACGAAATACTGACTCTTTTATAATACAGCAACGATCACGATATGAAACTAAAATGATTTTGGAATCTATACTTTCATTTAGGAAAATGTCTTTATTTTATTGTTTCTATATTTGAACAGTATTTTTGTGATACTTGTCTTCAATAAAAGTAATTTTATGTGTAAGCAGGATGATTTTTCCCTATAAAAGAATGCTTTGGTTGCTATGATTATTGTTGCAAAAATTACTTTTTTTGAAGTTAAATTTTAACCAGCATAGCTAATTGCTTGCATATTTCTTGTTTTTCAAATAATTTGAGGGGTTATCAAAAAATGACCATTCATAAACCAAGCCCTTTGTTTTATGTGGTTTTAACCGTTTGGCTGGGCCTTAGGTACCTATTTTGTAGGCCAATAAAATGAAAACGAGACGGTGAATTGCTTTGTTTTTTTTATTATTTGATTCTATACATATTGCAAATAATTTTTATGTATCACATAATTATTTTACAGCATTAAACATGCACAAAAATCACAGATTAAAACTTGCTTAATTTTTGCAGCTCGGAAAAATGTGCATTTCTGAAGCTGGGGTGCACTTCAAAAAGTCAATTTATAAAGTGTTAGAAATAAATTCTAAAAATAATGTTCGTTTTTCCTGTTCAGGTATGATGTCTTTTAACAATTAGCTTTTATTTTACAAAATTTTACAAGGTTTGGAAGAAATAGAGTTGAATTTAGCTTCTAGTATGTTTGATTTTAAGCCCATTTTTGAAACAGAGGGTCCCCTTCTAAAATACTGAATTTCCCAAGTTACGCACAGTAAATGATTTTAAAAATCTTGTTTAGATGTCTAAATGGATGCACTTGGAAATGAAAACAACAAAATCCCAATCTGCAAAAGTGCATATTACAGTTCTAAAACCTTAAATCACTTTTAAATTTTGTATACTTCTAATTACTGCTTGTCCTTTGTGTCAATTCAATTAAACAAGACAAAAAGATGGTTTCCATTGAAATGCTCAAATAAAACATAATTAGGTCAAACGAATACAGGTATATAAGAACATTACATTTCATTTATATAAGTCTTTGATCAAGTTAATCAGGTCTTGTTCTTGTACATATATATTGCATGCATGCTACCCTATAATATCAGGCTGTATTGAAGTTGTGAAACTTGAAAGCTAAGGCCCTGTAACCATTATACAACAGATGTGACAATAGCCTGGAAAAACTGCTTCCATCTGATAATTACTCTTTTGTATTTACAAAACCATCATGTACCAGTATTTGTTAATTCTCCATTTTGTTTTGTTGAAGACCGACGTGAAGGTGAATGATCTTAATTAAGTCTTCAAAGTAAAATATTTTTAATGATTTAATAAAGTAATAATTTACAATCTCTTTTCATAACTGTTGAATTAATTCAAGGTAAATAAATATTTTTATTATATACCCATGAATGATTTTAGCATTGTACAGAGCTTAACGGCAACATTAATACAACAAGTCAGATTAATAAATCCGTATCCCACAGTGTGGTTTTCTGTTTCAATATTTTTACAGTTGTCTGTGTTATATGTGACATCATAACTATGTCACACTACATTACATAAATGATTGTAAAGCTATTACCCAAGCATGTGGAAATGCTAACATTTGGCTTTTTTTTAATAAATATTTTCTAGCTATCATTGAAAACAACCAGTGTGAACTCTGAAGAAACTTACTTGAAAAGTGGAACAACATCTTTGATTTCCTTCAGTCTGGCTATTCTATCATCCCTAGCAGGTGCACACAGCCTGGCCATGATTCCCGCCACATAGTTTGAGTAATAGTAAATATCAAAAGCATCATTTTCAAGCTTCTGCTGAATCAGCTCCGAGTCCAGAACCTCCTCGATCTGGGTCTTGAGCTGTGTATGCTGGGGTAGTAGGACCGACATTAAACTCTGGAACATAAATGGTATTACCAGTTAGTGATAATATCAGCCAAGCTGGTGATGAACAAACTTACATGTATCTTTAATAAATTTGTTATGACTAAACAGCTATCAGATTTTTGGCATTTACTTAATAAAATATCAGCTAACTCTAAATCTTATTCCTCAGATTAATTGTTGCCATGCTGGAATTCATCATACTTGAATTACTTTGCCAGCAGTGTAAAACCTGTTAAACTTAAGGTTTTAGAACTGTAATATTTCCGCCAAACATCGACTTATGTCGTCACTAATTCGTTTTTTCCGAACGCCGATTCGTACGTTTCCGGTTGATACTATTTTTCGTAAAAGGAGTCTACTCTTCAGGTGTTTTCCGCGATTATGACGTCATTAATAACTAAATCAAATAATACAAAGTGCGGATATAAAATTGATGTAAAGTAAACAAATATTTTCATAACTAATACTCAAAATAAGTCTATAGAAGAACAACACTTAGTAATGAATAGAGGTTATATGAAAGTGAGCAACGTATGAATAATGTTCCGTGGTGCAATGGTAACGCACAAGACTTTTATTTTGACGGACCCGGTTCAATCCTCGGGAGAGGAACCTTTTTTTCCCCCCTTTTTCTTCTTTTTTTTAAATTTTTGTGAGAAAATTTTTTGAGAAAATAGTATAATCAATAGGTTTACAATTCAAAAACAATTGTTATTATTCTTCATCTTCATTTAGTAGCCATGAAAACTGAAATATTGTAATGATATTATTACAAAATACTGACTCTTTTATAATACAGCAACAAAATCACGATATGAAACTAAAATAATTATGGAATCTGTACTTTCATTTAGGAAAATGTTGCTATTTTATTGTTTCTATAATTGAACAGTAATTTTGTGATACTTGTCTTATAAAACTAATTTTATGTGTTTGCACGATGATTTTTTCCTTTAAAAGAATGCTGTGGTTGCTATGGTTACAGTTGCCAAAATTACTTTTTTGAAGTTAAATTTTAACCAGCATAGCTAATTGCTTGAGTATTTCTTGTTTTTCAAAAAATTTGAGGGGGTATAAAAAAATCACCATTCGTAAACCAAGCCCTTTGGTTTTTGTGGTTTTTAACCGTTTCGTCTGGGGCATAGGTACCTATTTTGTAGGCCAATAAAATGAAAACGAAGATGGTGAGGTGCTCTTTTTTTTAATTATTTGATTCCATACACATTGCAGATAATTTTAATGTATAACACAATTATTTTACTGCATTGAACATGCACACAAATCACAGATAAAAACTTGCTTAATTTTTGCAGATAGGAAAAATGTGCATTTTCGGAAATGGGGTACACTTTAAAAAAGTCAATTTATAAAGTGTTAGAAATAAATTCTAAACAAAATGCTTGTTTTTTCCTGTTCAGATATGATGTCCTTAAACAATTAGCCTTTATTTTACATAATTTTACAAGGTTTCAAAGAAATAGAGATGAATTTAGCTTCTAGTATGTTTGATTTTACAGCCCATTTTCCGGAACAGAGGGTCCCCTTCTAAAATACTAAATTACTCGAGTTATGCATGGTAAATGTTTTTTAAAACTCAGGTTTAGATGTCTAAATGGATGTACTCTGAAATGAAAACAACAAAATCCCAATCTGCAAAAGTGCTTATTAGAGTCCTAAAACCTTAACAGTTAAACAGTTTTCTAAGATTTGCACTCTTTATTTATTGTTTAGTCAATTTTTGCTTGAGAAATTCTTCGACTACAATAAGAACAGCCCAAATAGAAGGAAGAACTTAATGTGAACATTCTGCATGATAGAAGCTAGGCCCAAAATCATAAAACTGAGATTGGAGACCAGTCTCAAATCTCAAGCATCTGATTTGCTGAAATGGCAACCAATCACCATTTCAACCAATCAGATGCTTGAGATTTGAGACTGCTCTCCAGTTTTAGTTTTATTATATTGGTCCATGATTTCTACAAAATATGAAGGATTACTCCAGTACCTCTTTGACTTCCTGTATGAGAATGACAGCATGTGAGAAATCTGGTGGATCCTCAGTTATCTTCTCCTGAAAGGCATCCCAGAATGCCTTGTGAATGATCTCCTTAACCTGCTTGTGTATGCTGAAAGAAAATTTTTATGTAATGGTTGATTGCAACACAATATTTTGATAAACTCAATTTCCTTCAAAGGACATAATTGATAACAACCCTGACTGAATGTACTGGCTTGACTTTATACAGTCTATACAAGGCTAAATACTGTGATTTTCAAACAGATAAAAAAGGAACTTTAAAAAGAAATGGTGCAGTTTTCATGTACTGGTAAATTCTGATCTTGCTGCATCATCATTTAATTCAATGTCACCCCTTGAACCTTGATTTGTGAGGGGCATATTAAACAACCAATAAACATAAACCACCATTGCCCAAGGTTATAAAACTGAGCATGGAAACCTGTCTCAAATCTCAAGCATCTGCTTGGCTGAAATGGCGACTGGTCACCATTTCAGCCAATCAGATGCTTGAGATTTTAGACTGGTTTCCATGCTCAGTTTTATAACCTTCAACCAAGGCCACAGAGACACCATGCTAACCCTTTAACTTTTAGATTCAAGTTTATCACATATGCAAACAGTGAAGAGCCAGATCAGCTAGCACATCTGTGTCATCAGATTTATTAGCTTATTTCTCACCAAGAAGCAAACTAGATGGGTGTTCAGTTGAACACTTGTGTCGCCCTCTGGTGCTATGTCAGAATAAAAATGCAAGTACAAAAAGGGGCATAACTCCATCAAAGAATTTGGCATCATCATGAGCCTGTTGTCATAAGCAATATTATTTGAAAGTTTGATGTAAAAATATTAAGAAATGACAAAGATAAAGCCAATGATAAGTTTTAGTGTAAAAATCCAAGTACAAATAGGGGCATAACTCCATCAAATGTGACCTTGACCTGGAGAATTTGGCATCATCTTGAGTGTGTTGTCATAAGCAATATAATTTGAAAGTTTGATAAAGAAATATTAAGAAATGGCAAAGTTATAGCCAATGTTAAGTTTTCTTGATGGACCGACGGACGGACGGACAAAGTGGTCTCTATGTATCGCCATTTCTTTGAAAGAGCCACACAAAAATGAAGATTCAAATCAGACTGGACTGATGTGTATCTACACCAAATGCATGTGTGTTAAAAGGTGTATACATTGAGTAAATGGTTAAGTTAACAACAGAATATATTGTCAATAAAATTGTTATTACACACCTTGATGCTGGGGGTTCAAGTCTTTCAAGTTTGAAATTAGCATCAACAGCAATTTCATGGGCCAGACTCATGTTCTTCACGCCACTAGCAGCAGCCATAAGATCATCAAACGACACAAACTTTGGTGGTGATGCTATAAAAACAACAGAGTGAGGTAAGCTAATGGATTATACAGCACAATACAAGGAAAAATAATAACTGTTGTACAGTTTTGAAAAAGGTAAATGTGGTACAGCACAACTAGTCAAGTCTTTATTCTATTCTAATATCTATACGCCTTTCCAATAAACAGTTTCGCAGTCCTGTACGAGTTACTTCCTGTGACCAGATATCAACCCAAAACGAGGCTTCACAGGAAAGCTGAACTATCGGACTATGGCTTAAGCACATAAGGCCTAACATAATCCATTAAATTTCAGGTGTGTAATCGTCGCCGCCGGTCGAAAATAAGTTACTGGTCTGTTATTCTAGTCAGACATTTTTATTTTCACTATTTGTTAGATATTTGCATTTTTAATATTGTAAGAACATGTACCCTTCTTGTTGATAGTGGGCAGTATGAGACGCGATTCGGATAAACGTGAGTATTAATGTTACGAATTTCTATACAGCATTTTCATCTTTATGTATTTTATACTTAAATTTATATTTAACTGGTATGAAATTCGCATTCATCGTACCGTTAATGTTCAACGAACAAATAATTTTGAATTTTTGAAAAGTCACGTATACTTCACAAGCAAAAATACGGTACGATTGATTCTGTCTTGAAATTAAGAAGGATCAATAAGGTTATCTGATTGTTCGTTTACGTAAGAGTATCATTCATAGAATAAAATTCAAGGATTCTGATGCTGGCTTCTAATAAAGATGGAGATGCCTGCTTCAAATAATGATGGGAACATTTATATTAACATTAAGACTGCCAAGGTTTGAAATTCTGTCATTTTGGCGTAAACGCTCAATCGCTTGATTGAATATTTATAAAATGTTCTGCTAAGATGAGTTTCTAATTGATGTCTTATGGTTCTACTTGTCATATTAAGGATTAATAATTCATATAACTGCTATATCAAATACTTTTGATACCCGATTCAGTAATTAAGGATTTCGATATACTTATTAATTGGGAGGTGGAGGTACATAAAAAAGTAAACCGATCTCTATTGGTCAGTGATATCTTCTTCTTAGTAATTGACAGGGGACGCCTTGTGCGCAACAATTTGGCATTTTTATGACATGCCGCTTTCAAAATCAATCGCAGCCGGCATGTCAGTAGTTGATAAGACACGCTAAGCCGGAAACGACACTCAATTTATCCGTGGATAGAACACAGGCTGTTAGTTTAAGTCGTTTAAAGTAAACCTTGGCGCGAGGAATGACTTTACACTTTTAGTCAAATAAGTTTTGTTGTTTTATATATAAACTATTCTTGATAAAAAAAATTCATTACGCTGATGTGTTATTACTAATTCAACGATAAACGAGAAAATATATTTAAAAAAAGAAATTTCTTGATGAAAAACGAAAGTTGTAGGTACATGTTCCCTATTACATTAATACAGCGAGCAATACTTTTTCCTGTATAGTAGTCACGTGACTGAATAGGGGAGGTAACCGAAAAAATCACCGAATTATTGGAAAGGCGTATATTGGGGATATAAATAACCATTACGCATAAGAAGAATGTAATTGTTAGATAAATGGGCTATTTGTTCATATTTGGCTTTTCACAGATAAAAATTTAACCTTTTGGTCAGTTTTGTTACAATCAACTGAAGTTATAAGAATTAATTCATTGTTTGTTTGGTAATACGGTGCCTTTTCAGAAAGAAAATCTTGGATATACAGATTTTTTTAAAAATAAAACCATTAGATCTGGGTAGTCATTGTAGGTAATAGGTTATTATGCAGTGTTGCATTACAAGTCTGGTTATAGCACAGAAAAAGTTACAGCTGCATTTCTTAACCTTTTCCTCCATATATATGATTGTATGTCATCCAGCACATGTGGGATATGATCCAGATCTACAGTGTTTGATTTTGATATATTAGGATATTTCTGACCTAAACAGCTTACAGTGCAGATCCTGATCAGATGACACAGATGTGCCAGCTGATCTGGATTTACACTGTTTGCTTATGAGATAAAAGGCGTATATATGGAAAGAGTTAAAGACTGATAATCAGTATCATTGAAGCAAATTCAGCTTACGCTGCACCATGAAGGATGAAGGTCTGGGGCTGGGGGTCTGCAATCGTTGTCTCTTTGCCTGTATATCACCGTCACCTGCTGATTTTCCTAGTTCATCATCTGTGCTGTCTAAATTGCTCGTAAGCTCGCCATTCAAAGAATCATCTAAACCACCTTCTTCTGGTAACTTCTCTGCCATTTTTCAACTTTTTGATTCTGAAACTGACCTGTATATTGAATATAGAAAATTAACACTATGGTAAGAAATTGCTGATCTTTGCTTGGCACTCATTAAAAATCTTACAAAGATTGCCGAGATCTTTTCATCACAATAACTAGATGGGTGTTCAGTTAAACACTTGTGTCACCCTCTGGTACTATGTCGGAATAAAAATGCAAGTATAAAGAGGAAAACCATCCTGACCTATAAAACTTGGCATCATCATGAGCATGTTGTCATGAGCAATATAATTTGAAAATTTGATATAGAAAAAAAATGGCAAAGTTATAGTCAACGTTAAGTTTTTGGTGTAAAAGTCCAAGTACAAAAAGGGGCATAATTAATTAGAGGTGACCTTGACCTAAAGAATCTGGCATCACTAACAGCATATTGTCACATTGTGACAAGCAATATAATTTGTAAGTTTGATGAAGAAGTATTAAGAAATGGCAAAGTTTCTGTGCCAAAATCCAAGTAAAAAAAGAGCCATAACTCTATCAAAAGTGACTTTGACCTAAAGAATTTCGTATCATCATGAGTGTGTTGTCATAAGCAATATAATTTGAAAGTTTGATGAAGAAATATTAAGAAATGGCAAAGTAACAGCCATCGTTAAGATTTTGTTATGTAACTTGTCCTGATAACTGCTTTCATGATGTCAGACAACTATGTTAAATTTCAATGCTCTACCGTAAATGGTTACTGAGAAAAAGTGAACTAACACAAAATCCTTATTGAAATGTTGATGCCCGCCTACATGTCTGCCAGCCCAACGTCATACCCCAATCTAATAATCAGGGTTTTCCAAAGAAAACCTGGCTTATGAATCATGAAACTAAAGTTTTAAATACACATTTAACACAAGCTGATCTGGTTCTATGCTTTTGAATAATAGGAATTCAACAAATAAGCATTAAACGATTAAAATCCATAAAATGTCTTGACCACTTTGTTCTTTAATGGTATGCCCATGAAAACATTGATTTTCTTTTTTAAATATTTCTTCTGCCAATTTTTCTTTTGCCATGATGAAATTCTTTTATAAGATCAAAAACATTTGATACAATACAAGCTGCTCATTAAATATTGGACTGTGCACAATGTCTGACAAGTGCATCCTGTTGCACATGCTTCTAACCAAGAGTTGCACAGCCAAAAAGTGCAGTAAAATGTTCTGCTGCTTCTGCTGTCAATGTCACTGTTCCAACAGTCATTCCAAATGCCATTACAGTGGTGTGGGGCAAGTCTGCACATTGCCCAACTCTGCCCACCTGATTTGCATGTAAATTACAAAAACACTGATATCACAAGAACTTGCAAACTGTTTTTTTTTGTCAAGAATAAGGCTATTTCTGAAAATTCTGATGGGTAAGTCTTGCTAGAAAGTGTCTTGCATGTAAATAACTACTCTAAAATAACAAAATCATCAAATAAATTTAATTTATATACCTTCTCACTCAAAACTTCCTCATTTTGACAGTTGTGGCAAAAATAAAAGTGTTTTATTTTATAATTTATACTGTTCTTTCAATTGATTTCTTTTTTTAAACAATTGCAGCTTGGGAGAGTGGAATATAATTTTTAATATAAACTGAACATTGATAGCCAACATAGGCATAAGCAGAGTTGGGCAACATTTTTGACGTCATGTAAAATGTGTGCGATTTCAGTTAAGACATCATTTAAAGCCTTATAAGCAAAAATGATAAGACAACAAACCAAATCCTGAATGGATACAGTTTCTTGATATTTTACAGTGCTCTGCAGGCCTGGTGATTAACCCATCTACATTATTATGCTTACCTCTTTGGTTGCACTACAGTGGCAGGGGTTTAAGAGTTTATGAAGGTTTATGGGGAAATCTTTTCTTAAAAGAACCTAGAAGCTCGATTCGTTTCTTTTATCCCTGCCATCGTGTTCTTGCTGATTTTACTCCAGGAGCTCTGGTCTCAGTAAGATCATTGAGTACCCGCCCTTTGGCTTTGCAATGCTATTAGCTTCTTATGTTTTATATGTTTGTGTGCTTTTGCATGCAACATTGTTGAGACGATGGGTGGGTTCGAGTTATTTCACCAAGACAACTTGTACTTGTTTTGTGATACGAGAACCTGTTGGGGCAAGTGTGATGTTGGTGATCCCTAGAACCTGGTTTAAACCCCCAGTGGCAATTTATTTTGCCACTGACCGTTCGGAACTTCCATGGGTTGGGATTATTCTAGCGCGGAATAGAAGGGCGCAAAGCCCTGCCCATTTTATGCTCCGCCCTTTTGCCCGAACGAAGCTAGCAAACCGCGCACTCCTGCCTTAATAATGCCAATCTATAATTGCAAGCATAGATGTCAATCACTTCTTTAATGATTGTAATTCCCAGATCTGACACCTTTTTAAATCCGGTCGAACACTGCTTTAAATGATCGTACCGCGCCATACTAACACATTTCCGCTAACTGATTGCATCCAGCGTACATGTAGCGCGATAAAACTGATTGAGAATAAACAAGTGAATACACAAGCATAAGACTGATTGATGACAGCTTAGACCATAACTCGAAAATTCTATCACGGTAAAATGAATGATGTTAATCTAAATTTGCAACAAGGGTTGTAAACAGTGTCCCTTGATACAAGTATATGTTGGCTTTCTTCTTTGATCTATGTTCCGCAGAGGTGTAGAAATTTTCTTTGACCCACTCGCCCTGAAGGTCGAGTGAATGAGTAAGTGCACTCGCCCTTACAGAAAGTACACTTGCCCTTACATTTTAAACAAAATACTCTTTCTGTTGCAATTTTTGTTTTTCTTTTCATTCTATCTCTTTCTTACTGTCTCGCTCGCTCTCTCACTTTTCATCATCAACCGTATCTTGTGTAAAAAAACAACGTTATCTTCATTTGTTTCTACATAATTTTTGACATACAGTGTGAAAATATGTGCACTTGCAGCCTCGTTCTGATTTGGGAAACCCAATGAGGATAAAAATAAATCGCTGCTGTTACCTTTACATCAGAAACGTTCCGAATACACCTGAAATCGACTGAAATTCCGGAAATCGAATTGTATTTTGTAAACAAAGTGAAAATAATTCATTTTTGAAGAAAACACGTGCCATGCTGAAAAATTTACTCGCCCCGCCGGTCGAGTGTTTCGGCCGCTTCGCTCGACCCAACGGATCATTTACTCGCCATGGCGAGCGGTCGAGTGAAATTCTACACCTCTCTTCTGTGCAACCGACAAATAAAACAAAAACCGTACCCGTAATTATGGAATCTTAAGTTATGTGCGTGTATTTGAGGTAACATAAATGAAGACACAGAGGTAAAATATGGATAAACTTTAATGCCGACGTCAGTTATACCAGGAATCTAGAACATCAACGTCTAAATATTTCTGATAATACGAATTCTTCTTGTGGGGTTTACAAATTGCTGCGCAAAGTGTAAATACCGATGACCGAAATTTGAATAAAAATTCTGAAATTATATTCAACTGAATTATGGTTTTAAATGCGAAAGAAATTGTAATTTTGGTAACAGCTTTGTCATAACTTTTTTAACAGTCAAGAAATCGCATCCGAATTGTAGCATGAAATCTACAAGTTCACGGACGTCGCTCCGTTTTTGCCGATTTATTTTAACAAGTTGCGTTTAAAATTAATAGGAGAGATTTTTTTATGGAATGAATGATTTTTTATCGAGTAATAGGATAAGCAAAGCTATAATTTGCCGAAAAATAAATACACTAGTCAAAAGTTCTAAGTGCACACTTGATAAATGTTGATTTTTCAAATTATTTGATTGAATCTTTCAAAAAAGTGTAAATTACAATGAAGAAGAATCAATATTCTATTAAAGCACACCAAAAAATTTAAGTCTGCTCAACCAGATTAAAAAATAATAACATTTTAGCTCACTTGTACTCAGAGAGCAATTCTCAAGTTAATTAACATTGCATCGGCTATCATTTGTGATCGTTTTCTCATCTCTGTATCATTTAAAGTTCATGTACATTTAAAGAAAATAATGTAATTTGCCATTCCATTGCACTGAAATAGCTTCATGTAGCTTGTAATGGTCTGCTGGGCACAATGAGCCAACGCACTCTTCTCTATTTTATCCTTAACGTTTTTACAGGATTTCAAGAAGAAAATTCCATTTTTTTCACAATTCTTTGTGCAAAAAACTTTTGAATTGTCTAGCAGTTTGGGATGATGCAATTTTCTATGATAGATGTGTAACAGCCTTTCCGAACGCAAAAATGTATTCATTTCGATAAAATTGACCAGTTTTCGGACACGCTTTTTGACCAAATAAACGTCATTTTCGAATAATTCGATGTTAAAGTTTATTGAATTTCTATAAATTTTAGTTTTAAATTTTTATTTATTGGACACTTATCCAACATATGTTACACTAATATTTTCGAGTTTACGTTGTTTTACGTAAATATTTAATGACGCTATTGAGTAACGTCAGCGTTCAACGTAAGCAGCGTAATCAATCTAGAACATAATATTGTTTGATTTTCTTCTTAAACTGATAAAATATGCAAAAATGAGGTATTTCTTTTGCATTTACGAAAACCGTCAAGATTTTTTACAACAAATTTGAAGTTGTGCCAGTGAAACGAATTTTGACGGGAATGTCGTTGTCTGCTGACGTCAACCGTTCAATGGTTACAATTTGTTAGTGTGTTTTTCGTGTTTGTCTGGAGTCGGTGAACATGTGAAAAACAAAAACGATTGTAAAAAAATTAATTTCGATTGCCTCACGGAGATTACGCATAAATAGCGTATGCCGACGTGGATGACGTAATACATAAAACATATGCACGGTTTTCAAAACAATATTATTGTTTGACCATAATTAACATTATATCAAACTTTCATTCAATTGTAATAAGTTTACTTTGAGATATTCAAAAAAGAAATGTGTGCACTTAGAACTTTTGACGAGTGTATATTCCACGTTTAGTAATTTGAAAACTGGTGGATTTGCCTACATTCTGCTTTTGATTTTGTCCGCTAAAATAACACAATTTAAAACTCAATCCAACAGTCACAAATGTTCTAAAATATTATGATAACATATTTCTATCAATGCTATTAATTTACTAGCGAAAAACTTCATCAACACACAGAAAATCTATAGTTGGGGTAAGTGTACATTATTTCGGATAGTCTGAATTTCGGATACGAATTTTAAACACTTTTTAAATCTAAAATTAATTAAATAACCCGAATTATATGTTTTTTGTATCTCCAAGACAGCTTAGGATTAATCAGTTTAAACATAAAGAATTAAATGAAGAAGTATAAAACTGTTTCAGTGTCAATTAACCATTCCAGTTTTGATACCCAAATTCCTGTTTGATATCACATGTATGCAGTTTTAGCAGGTTTTCACTGTTTTAAGTTATACCACTTTTTACTAGCTAGATCTCTTAAAATATAAAAGGATTAAGCTCATGCCATTATGCATCACTAACTATTGTTTGTGATTTTCATCTCTAAAAAGTTAAATAAGTGAAAACAATACAGTTTGAAGCAGCAAGTAAATAATCTAAAAGAAAAGCATGTACATAACTTGTACATTAACAATTTTAAGCATTTTGTTTTCTAAACAAAATCACATTAGCGAAATATGCCCTGTCTGTGAGCAGTCAGCACCCTGCCCCTTTTTTGTGCCACCATGCCCCTTTTTAAGGTCTAGAATAATCCCTACCATGGGGGTATCACCAAGGGTTCTCTTTTTTGTTAATTGTTTGTGGCGTCCTTTTTGAATTGACATACATATAACAAGCATGCTCTCTCTCTTCCTCTCTTCTTTTTGCTGCATGGGGAGGCTGTGATTTTTGAGTGTGGCGATTCCTGATATGCATATATTTCTTTTTTTCTTATAGGTACCTGTCTCTAGCTACTGAATGTGGGTAAACACCACAGTTAAGTTTTTATGATAGATGCACAGACTTGCCCAACACCACACACAGTCTTTCCAATGTTTTGAAAAGAACCAAGAACAGATAGAAGTGTAATTAAGACTTAATTTATAAATGGATGCCCTTAAAACCTTACCACTAAACCTGGGGATCTGTATCCTGAACATATTTTAGCCTATTGTAATCCGAACCTTAAACAATAAATTTGTTAAAGATCAAGAAAAGAGAAATAGCATTTACAAACGCTGAATGATTCCAAAGTCTATCAGTATAAGATTCATCAGTTCTGCAGTTTCCCTAATCCTCATTCAGCGCAAGTATTGGTTCATACCCAGGAAGCAGTCAATGAGCAAGATTAATATAATTTGGAATAACCTGTTTCAAAATAAATGTAAAAATAAGTTGAAACAAAACTCATAGAAGCTTCTAGAACTTAAGTTTAGTATCAGAAATTATGAAATAAGATCTCGTGATTAGACTCTATTTTAGACCTGGATTTTAGACGCGAAATCGATGATAGAAAAAAATGCTAATTACAAATCAAAATTAGCAAATGAAAAGAAAGATTACCACTTACTAAATTAGTTGTATTACGTGTATAAATACGCTCGTGGCAGCAGAAAATGACCAAATATACCGAAATAGATAGATACTATATTTTCAGATTGTTTACAGCGGAAGTGCAACGCTTAATAACCAAAGTCGATAAAAACACCACAATCCCACTATGTGTGAACTAAACTACCAAGAGCAATAATTATTAAAGTGGACACAGAGTCATATATAACTATGTGTGAGTCAGGTGAAACATTATCATTGACCCATTTATATTAATAAACAATACACTTTCATGTAACTGATACTGTAAGGGACTTTTTTGTTTTATTACTCTCACAGATTTGTCATTTTCTACAAAGGGTACATAATATTATTCTGGACAATAAACTTTGAGTGTGAGAAACAGTGGTTTATTTCTACGTATATGATGTCTTGAGCATTCTGTACTAAAGGGCAGACCTCGATAATAAAAGTCAGTATTTAAAATGGGACAGTGCATTTCCGATGGTGTAGGTTGAGATGGAGAGGAGCGGAGCGGAGTGGTTGGGTGGGGATTAGATGGGGTGGGTAGGGAAGGGTATATAGGGTAAGGTAGGAAGACGGACAGGCGGACAGAAAGTGAGGTGGGTGGGGTAGGGTGGTAGGGGAGGTGTGGGGTGAGTAAGAAAGTAAGTATGTTACTTAAGTAAGCAAGTATAAGTAAGCAAGCAAGTAAAATCAAATTACTTAGGTAAGTAAGTAAAGAAGGCAGCAAGAAAGTAAGTGAGTAGAAAACTTCTTTTATGGCTCTACTAAATTTTGAAATATACTAAAAATGATTTTTTTCTACAAGCCTTCAAATAGGTATTTTGTTTAGTTCAGTCTAGCATTCATTTTTTCAAAGGTTGTTTATTCAAAGTAAGGTGATAGGCGGGTATAAAATTATCTTCGAATATATCCTATATACTCAACCTGCTATCAAAAAGAAAGAAGATTTAAAGCTGCCATTCAGTCTAGATCTATATTAAAAATTATCACTCTGGAGCCCAGTGAACTCCTTAGATATTCATGCTGGAGGTTGACCATTTTAGATATTTTTGCTGGCAAAATTGTTAATAGGTTCACAAAGTCCGATGTTGAATTTAATAAAACATTGAGTAAATAGCCTAAATCTGCCTGAGAACAGTATATATTCAAAGATTATTAAAAACCTATCTGGTAATATATACTGACCAAAAAAGTTCAGAGACGAAGAACATTAATCATATGATACAACTTTTAATTTTCAAGATGTTCTCAATGAGACTTGTTTGTTACCGTAGGTACCTCGAAATAGTAATTGATGAAATGGAAATTTGAAAGTCACCGAATACGACAAATATAAAAATATTGCAGGCTCGGTTTGATCGAGCCTAATCATGGGCATTAATGGAAATGCATTTTACTGATCATGCAGCCTAGCCCCATTAACACAAGTAAACAGTAATAATTTTGATCCACACCAACCGTGGGCATATGTGACGGTAAACATAAAACTTTCGATACAGTTTTTTCATTATTATTCCATTCTATGGTCAGCGGCGTTTGGTCCTAGATTAAAGAATAGGTTTGCCCTAAAATGAGCGATCAAACCTTCAATATTTTCATATTTATCGTGCTCGGTGGGTTTCAAAGTTTCTTTTTATCTACTTCATACAAAACTATCGTAAAAACAATTTCATACTGGCTGACAAAATACATAACATATCGAACTTTTGGGAAAACAAAGAGTCTTACATATACAATTATTAACATGGGCATCCTTAGTAACCAAATATTTACGCTAATGCCCACTTAACGTCCATAAAAGACACCAATCTCTATCCAGAGTTGTCGCTCCTTAACTCGCTTTAAGTAAGAGACTGCAAGGAACGAAAACTGTGTGGATATTGAGAAGACACAGCAGCTCTCTAAATAGAGGAAACAGACGAACGTTTGTAATGTTACAAGTTACAACCAGCTCCACATTGCTACATGCTTTCTGTGCCAAGAACGTTATAATAATCACCAGCAGCTACTCTCTTTGTAATTGGGTTGTAATTCTAACGGCGTCGCAAGACCCGACATTGTAGCAAACCTGATGATGGAAAAAGTCAACAGCTTCCACGCGTTAAAAACAACTGACACCAATTATTTAAAATGCTGCCTCTGTGAGACTTATTCATTATTGACAATGAGCATATTTCAATTTCGTTTTGTTTTGCATCTTCGGTAGGACGGAAGATTTTTGTCTAAATTATACGATAATGTCTTCTTTTTGATATGAACTGTTTTTGTTTGATCTACAGCAAACAAAAGAAAAATAAAATATTAGTTATACGAGATGTTGTACTATTGAATAGAATATCTGAAATGCAGTATTGATCAACATCGGCGTAGCCTCGTTTTCAGTCAGAACACTTCTTATTTTCCTCTTCCACTACATTTGCAGAAGAGGTTGAAAATCTGTGTCAAGATGCTGGCTCGGATGTAAAATCTCCAGAAAGGGGATTCGTTTATAATAATGTCCAAATTTATGGCCGAAATCTCTATGAAAATTAATTATTGCTCGAGCCCACTCTATCTCATTGAAGTCAGAACCAACAAAATGTTAGCGTAGCGGTTTTCAGGAAATGATTTCAATCAGATTGGAGCCCACTGTAACCCTGAAGGATCCGTCCTTGAAGAGGGTCACTTAAACGACTTGAAAAGAATCGTCTCATTATAAGAATCTTTCAATATGGTAAAAACAGGCCGGGTGATTGTAAGGTGAAGGAGATTTAAGAATCCCCAGTCAGCATGAGTCATTATGACTAATCAGTCAGTAAGGAGTTTTTAAACATGCCGCGACAGTGCAAATGAGAAAAAAAAAACCCATAAAGGTCCGGTCGTGAAAAAGAGTTTTCAACATTATTACAATTTGTAATGTTCAATTTCTGCAAATGATGATGGTTCAATTGTTCACTCACTTTCTAAAAAAATGTTGCTTTTAAATAATTTTCGATTCCCACGCACCTTATGTTTTCACATCTGTATACGGTATTTGTTGTTACAAACATGTATTATTTTCAAATAGGTCGATATATGTTTCTAAAAATCCCTCTCCTTCTCTCTCTCTCTCTCTCTCTCTCTCTCTCTCTCTCAATGAAATGAAATGATGAATGGAACGAACCAAGGAATTAGTATGTGAATTAATCACAATGTCTAAGCGTACAGTTAACCGAAACGGAAGTTGCTGATCTGTACGCCGATGATCACATAGTTGCTTACAGAAAACCCTGCGACATCGAATTATTTATTGTTAAATAAACCAAGTTTAATGTGCATTTGGAAAAAAATATTTCTGTGGTAAGTAAAACGTTAATCGTTAGTCCTCCTGTGATCATATAGACTTAAAGGAAGGGTTAGTATTGTTATAATCCATCATCGTTCCCAAGTCGATCAATGAAAATAGGAGCAAAACATTGAACAAAACGGGACGTTTTAGGCTCAAATTTCTTTGTGTAAATAGATTTTGGACCATATTTGTGTTGGTATGGGAGAAAATTCATTTATTCAACTTGTGTACTTCGTTGACCTGAATTTAAACGACTTAGCAACGAGGAAATGATACTTTCTTTATGGCACTGTAAATGATAAGACTGTACGCATAGTTGCAACTGTACGCGATCGTTAGTTGTTAACAGATGCCTAACATCTGAACGCATAGTTGTCAAACAGATCATTAATAATTTATGGTTCCAGTTAATGTTTTCTGATTATATCGACAGGTTATCATTTTAGCTTCAGTTAACCTTAATAATTCTTGCACGAGAACCTGAAAAATTCATATTTTTCAACAAATTTGCTCATTCTTTTAATAATACAATTGTATAAACAAATAACTGATCTTGGCTTCTGTTTCAAAATCAGATTTGTTTTTAAATCCTTGTTAGCTCTTTATGAAAGGAGGCGTGAAAAAAACCCCGACTATAGTTCAACCGAGCTATATCAGTGGTAAGACCGTGTAAGATATGCAGAGGCCCGCTGTAATGTTTTCATTTCTTCTCTGAAGTGCGAACAGTAGAAGCCATAATATAGCTGGACAAATACGCGTTAGTACTTCAACCATAGTTTCTAAAGATTTCATAGAATGCTCCAATCAGATTAACATAATCTCTGAAATCTAACAAAGAAAGTCGGCCAAAATGAAATCCAACTCGACATTTTAACGACCTTAAACATGAAATTCTTGCATACGTAACTGTAGACTAATTTAATTCAGTCACGAAGTGGTAGGTTTCACAATCTGAAACCACTTAATGGAATTTTCCTGTCAAAGACCAGATTGTTAAAGTCTTTGATATTGGATAATATTTGTGCATAATGTATATTTTTGCCAACACCGGCAGGGATTTCAGCAGGTTTATACTAGGTTTTATTTGATGTAACAATCAGGGGATTTAGGATTTCTAGCAATTATCGGTATCTTATTTGCAAATTGTACCAATTCGTTCATATGGTTCAACAGTAGATCAGAGTAAAAACCCTATCAATATATAGCTCAAAACGTGCTTGCCAGTTCTAAAATGTGATCACATAAGGTTTTATTTTTGATTAATAATACATTAGATTTGGTTGATTCCTTTGATTGATTCCTTGAACAAGTTCTTGCTTCATTGATGCTTTTCAGTTGATCAGTATATGATGCACTTATGATCGCAACTGTTCGTACAGTCTGACATTGAAATACTGCAACTTTGCGTACAGTCTTGTCACTTTCGGTTGCTGCACAGAAAGACCATTTTCTCGGTGCTAATTCGTTCAAGCACCGTTCAACGCATTTTGTGAGAGTTGGAAATGATTTATCTTTCACGGGAAGTCAAATATATACCTTTCCAATATATACATTATAAAATATGAGGTCACAAATGCAGATTTTCTCCACTCTTTTTCCCCATTTTGTACTGATCAAGTGTGAAAAGATTACAGATTGCAACTTAACTAGCCGTTAGTTAAAGACTTCAAGATCACAGCAAGACTATTTATCAACGATGTACTTATTATAAAAATAATTTCTGCAAAACGAACGTTTAATTTGAATATATTTTACAAATAAAAAGCCGATGTCGCGTGTTTTTCTGTAAGCAACTATGTGATCATCGGCGTACAGATCAGCAACTTCCGTTTCGGTTAACTGTACGCTTAGACACTGTGTTAATAAAGATTGACTGACTAATACTAATCAAGCCCTCGATAATTATTCACTGCAAAACTCACCCAAATAAAAATATAATTTTATAATTAAATCAATGTTCTATAATAATTTGCTTCAAGTCTAATAAAACAATCCGGACTTAAATCATTGCTCTAATATTATAAAACCCAGATTTACGATCCGTTTTCAATCGTAAGCTCCTTAAAAAAACTATCTTTTTAATAAAAAATATTTAACTATCTCTCATTTTAATACTCTACTCGGGTCGAATTCACAGCTATGGATAAATGTGGAATCTTGTTCGCACTTTCTCAAGTAATTGAATTACACTAAAATTTGATATTACCGCGACACAGAGCCGCTACAGTGACCTCAAACCGAAACGATGTGGGGAAAAAGCCGAGTTTACCGAACAATACAGTGAAACACGCCACGGCTGCCGAATGAAATGCGCGCAGAGATGACGGTCGGGTTGGATCTTAAAAGTTTAGAGAATTTACGGATTTACAATGGTTATGAAACAGGAAAGAAGGAGAAGAGGGTAAGTCTGATATTTGACCTTTCAAAAACAATTAGATTTTCTAGATTCTATTTTGATTTTGCCCTTTACACATCTACACAATAGTTCACTGACACGGCGGTGTGTTTACCAGTAATTTTATCAATTTAAACACTTATTTCGTGCTCATGATGAATGATTTTCGTTAAACAATACTCCTTAAGCATTTCTGGCGACAAATTCGTACATTTTATTTATTTTTAGGAACAACTTTCGGTTTTCTGTGATAAAAATTGACGAAAATTTATTTAACGGTGTGCACTCGTCGATCGCTGAACTAATAAGAAAGTTTGCTGGGCGGTGTCAACACTTATATAGTGGAGACCTCGTCATATCACGTGGTCAAACTGTCTACCAATCGCTGCATAATATTACATACTAGTCATATCCTAAGCGCCAATCAATGCATGGCTTGCAATGATGTCACTAGTAAATAGTGGGACGCGAGGCGCTGGAAGTGGGCCAGATTATTGATAACAACGGTACGACATGTGCAGACAATTATTGGTTAACCACTACTTGACACTTATTTGGTCGGTCAAAAGACTTAGTTTATCTAAAGTTAATGTATAAATCAGTTTTACAAATTCTTCAGATTGCATTAAAATAACAACTACTAATTAGTCATTTTTTTCAGACAGCTTCAGAACACATTGCAGTACTGACCACATTCATATACAATCCCTTGAGGAAAATTTTGCAGAACTGTTACATGTATATTTACTACCCAGGCTAGCCTATTAAATATCATTTTTAAATCTGCTTTAATGATATATGAGCAAAAAAAAACACAAAAAAAACAAAACTTAATACACATTTTGATGATGTTTTTTTATGTTACGTATACTACCACAAACTTACTTGTTTAGCTAGAGTTAGGTTCAGGTATGCTAAAAACAGTGGTTAGTGTTACCAGTCTATGTTGACTAACTACCAAGACATGTTACATTAATCCTTTCTCCATATATAAGGGGTTTGCATGTATGACCAGTGTAGAACCAGATTATCTGGAATATTCATACCGTCTGACATGGATGTATACTGGTTGCCTTTTGGTCAGAAATAACCAAATGAATCTTAAAAAGATCAGTGTAGATCCTGATCAGATGGCTGATCTGGATCTACACTGTTTGCCAGTGGATAACAGCAGTTTCTCAAGAGCTTGCAACGATATAAATAATTTCAATGAATGTAATCTTTGCATTACAGAAAAACTTTTAAAACAAGGTAATCAGTATCACAAATTAAGGAAAACATTTTGCAAGTTTTATCGTCGATACCCAGATCCAATTCATAAATACAGGTGCAGTTTAAAATCACTATTGCAACACGGTATTTCACAGCCAGTTTTTTATGGAGATTTAATTTATAAACTTAAGAAGATAAAGGGCAATGTTAATTTCTCCCGGTTATTCGTAAAAACCATCTGTAAATTTAAAAAGAGGTAACCAACATGATATTTTACAGCGCTCTGCATGCCTGGTGATTAACCCTTCTACAGTTGATCATTATACTTACCTCTTTGGTTGCACGACGGTGGCAGGGGTTTAAGAGTTTATGAAGGTTTATGGGGAAATCTTTTCTCAAAAGAACCTAGAAGCTCGATTTGTTTCTTTTATCCCTGTCATCGTGTTCTTGCTGATTTTACTCCAGGAGCTCTGGTCTCAGTAAGATCATCGAGTACCCGCCCTTTGGCTTTGCAATGCTATTAGATTCTTATGTTTTATATGTTTGTGTGCTTTTGCATGCAACATTGTTGAGCCAATAAGTAGGTTGGAGTTGTTTCACGAAGACAACTTGTATTTGTTTTGTGATATGAGAACCTGTTGGGGCAAGTGTGAGGTTGGTGCACCCTAGAACCTGGTTTATACCCCCAGTGGCAATTTGATTTGCCACTGACCGTTCCAAGGCGGTAACCCCTCGGGTTCTCATTTTTGTTTATTGTTAGTGGTGTCTTTTTTGAAACTGATCATTTTATGCTTTTATGCTCTCTCCCTCTCTTCTTGACTGTGTGGGGAGGCTGTTTTTTTTGAATGTGGCGATTCCTGATATGCACATTTCACCTTTTTTTCTTTGTCATGTGATGGACCCATTGACCCCTTTTTTGTTATGGGATGGGCCCATTGACTCACTTCTTTGTTATGTGATCAGTTCATTCAGCCCCTTCTTTGTTATGTGATGGGCCCATTGACTCCCTTTTTTGTTATGTGGTGGGTTTATTCAGAGCCTTGTTTGTTATGTGATGGGCCCAATGACTCCTTTGTTATGTGATGTTTCATTCAGCCCCTTGTTTGTTATGTGATGGGCCTGCTAGTCTATTCTAAAAGACAACAGCGCTAAATTTTGGTGAAAACTGTCCTATTCTTCGCCAGTCAGAAGTTCTATTTAAGCTAATATCATTTTCGCAACAAGTGCAGAACCAGATCAGCCTGCCTATATGTGCTGATCAGGATCTACAGTTTAAATTGTTTGCCAGATTTAAGCAGATTTCTGCAAATAAACAACACACGGAATGGCTTCAATTGAACAAAGTGAATCTCCTATATTAATAATGTAGGTAAAGGTTTAACCCTTAACACCATGTATACTGTTTTTATCTCATGTGGGAACATTAACTGTGTAGATCCAGATTATCTGGCACATCTTTTCTTTCTGATCAGCATCTACAATACTAAAAAGCAAGCAGTGTTGGCTTTTTGGTGAGAAAAAACCTTATAAAAAACGAACAGTGCAGATCTTGATCAGACGACAGATGTGTTGGCTAATCTAGATCAAGGGCTTTTTATCTTCTTTTAGTAGGAGCTGTTTACAAGTGCTTTCCCCTCTAAAAAAGGTGAAATCATGTTTTTTTTGCCAAAATTTTAATGCAAGGGCCTCTTATCCTGGCAGTGAAAGAAAAGCCCTGACCCAAGATCAAAAAACTCCCTGACCTAATATCATAAATCAAAGATTGGAGACCAGTCTTAAATCTCGCGATCTGTTGCCATTTCAGCCAATCAGATTATTGAGATTTGAGACTGGTCTCCAGATTTAGTTTAATGATCTCGGTCACTGGGTTCTTCACTGTTGGCCCATGGATAACAGCCATTTCTTGTGGATTAAAGGGTTAACTGTGCCCAAGGTTATAAAACTGAGCATGGAAACCAGTCTCAAATCTCAAGCATCTCAACCAGTTGCCACATCAGCCAATCAGATGCTTGAGATTTGAGACTGGTTTCCATGCTCAGATTTATAACCTACAGCCCTGATTATTGTGTCACTGTTTCAGCTGTCCCTGGAGCTGCCCTCCTCCCCGGAAGACAACACAGAAAGTGATGCTAGTCAACATGAACCATCAATCAACGAGAGTAAATCTCACAGCAAGTCCAAATGTGGTCGTCCTGCCAACCCAATCCCACGCCACAAGAGAGATTCGCACATTAAGGCTGAATATAAGAGAAGAGATAAAATTCAGGTTTGCTCTACTTCATCAAGATTTACAAGTTATGACATGAACTCTGCATTTTAAGTGCAATGAGTACCATCTCCCAGTGAACACAAACATAGCACTAAATCAACTACATGTATAATCTTTGCCATTTCTCTCCCCAGATTTGTTTAATATTTCGCATGCCAAGTTTGCAATGTTGAAATATGTTTTTGTTCACTGTTTTTTATGTAATCATCCAGTTAAAACCTGTTGCACTTATGATTATAACATGTTTAGCTATTCAGAATATTGTCTAGAAGGCATCGTCCTGCATCCAGAAGGTATTTATGGAGTTGTAAGGGTTACAGGTGCAACTTTGGTTAAGCAATCCAGATTAGATTCTTACTTTCATGAGTTGATACACCACAAGGGTAAGACAGGTAATTGTGTGATGAAATAGATTATCTTCTTAATGTATCAGTGTTGTTAACATATCTGCAGTGGGGATTCTAAAATATCAATATATTTATCAAAGTATTGGATAGATGCTTCAATGTTTTTATGAAAATAAATATAGCTTGAATTTCTCGAATAATCATCATATTAAAAACTCTGTGTTCAACAATATACGAGGCACATCACGGGAAAAGGTACCTTCAATCACTTTTAGTGATATTTTAGTTTTTACTAAATTAAGAAAGAACTTACAACTATAAATCAATTTCTTATAACTAAAATATGATTTTGCTACACATTTTGACAATAAAATGGTATTTTTTACCGCACAATACATAATAAGTAATGCCGTCTGCTCAAATTTATTACATCATAATAAAGATTGACATCAACTGTCCGAAGGTACCTTTTCCCATGACAACGCCCCATATAATTTCTCTGTTCCATTATTATAATCAAGAATGAGCAAGAATGAGAGAGGGAGAGAGAAGTAGCATGCAAAGATAATCACCATCAAACAAAAAATACACACCCATGTACAATAAAAGTTGTAAAGAATTGAAATAAAAGTAGACTCACTTAAAAAAAAACTCATGACTCCATTTAAAATACCTAATGAAATACATTTCAAATAAAATAATAATTTCTTAAGTACAATTTATGGGTGAAGCATCTAATTAAAGTGAAGAAAATTAGTCGTTTTCTATCTAAAATACAGTTAAAGGTGTAATTAATTGAAATAAAAGTAGACTTTCACTAAAAAACTCATGACTCCATTTAAAATAACTAATAAACTACATTTCCACTGAAGTATTAATCTTTCGAGTACAATAAATCAATGAAGCATCTATTCTGTTTCGAATTGAAGGGAATTATTTGTGTTCTGAAGAAATAACAACCCTGACACATTAAGAGCTGGTGTTTTTGTAAGGTTTACAAACCTTTGGGAAATTAGGTAATGTTATAAAAGAATAATTTGTGTTTTCATTTTGATTTCATTAGTGCCAATTAGTTTTAATCTATAAAAAGAATGAGCTGAGTTGCCATGCAACAGTTTTATATAATAAAATTGTTGGAACACTGTCTTTGTTGTCAACATACTTGCTTTTTATTTCAGATTAAATTTCTTTTATAAAATTTCGCATGTCTCTTATATGTTTTTCTTGAATTTCCATTTTACAGAAGGGTTTTGATACTCTTATGACATTGGTGCCGGAGTTAAGCGACGTGTCAGAGAAAGAGAGCAAGGCCAAGATGTTATTCAAAAGTAGGTATTTTCTGATATACTCTTGACAAAATATATGCTTTGTAGATAGGTACTGGCATTTTCACATTTCCTGACCCTTGTAATTTGATGGCTTATTTTAGGTTCTAAAAGGAAGAAAATCTTTCTTCGAAAAAAAAAAGAAAAAACTGATTTCTAGTCACAAACACAAGGATAGGGAACTGTAAAGTGCCTGCAGATCTCGCAGATAGGGCCATGTTCATATTATTTTGTAGTAGGTCCTTAATCTTATATTAAGGACACCCTTGCAAAATTTTTGAACCTTCTCCAATATTGTAGCCGCCGACTACTGTCGACGTATTAAAAGTGAGTGTGGGAGCACACAGATAGAGCTATCAGCCCTGCGTCAAGAGTTAGCTGCCCTTGGTTCCGATATCCAGTAAGTTATAACAATAGAATTTGATATATTACGTATATTTGGTAATAGAAAAAGCTTTGAATGAACACAGATAACAAAGGAATTAACTTTAATTATACGTTACTCTGTCTCATTTTTTTAAAATTTGGTAAGGGTGATGTAAGGGCCTATTTTTTAAACACAAACATTTAATATAATTTCAAGACTATTCACTTTGCCTGTGTTGTTTCAAGACTTCTGATTACCAGTATGTCGTGTTTTTAACCAAGTTATTTTATTTTTCAGCTATCCAATCTCGTATAAGTCATGCTTCTCTGATATACAGATATACATGTCGGTTTTATTTACTAATATTACTTGTCACACTTTTCTGAATTGTTTACTTAAAATATGATACATCAAAGATAAATGAAAACCATCATAATTAAAATTTGAAACTTGTCATCTAATATTATTTCATTTTTGGGTGAATGAATTCAAACAATGAAAAAAGAGCTACCCTATTAGAATCTGACTCCCTCAGGTTATTTAGTTTTACGTCATTTTACCTCATTATAAATTCATAGAAAACATTAACACAAACAAACATGTACAATTTTTTTATATATTAAAAACTATTTGTTATTATTTTATTTATTTTATTTGTGTTGATTGAGACAAGTGTGACATTACCATGCAAGTAATATTCATTAATATGTGCTGTTGCAAACTTGTATAATCCAGAAATTCATACAATTTCTTCTTAAAAGGTTTATATATTAGCCTGGTATTAAATTAAAGAAATAAAAAAAGAACAGCTAACAACTGTCTGTCTAATCCTCATCACATATTACAATTATGCCCTTTCCAATGTCCCATTTCTTTTCTATTCTTTTCTATTTATATTCTTTTCATTCTTGAAACTGATTAATTGAAACACTTCTTAACTCTTTACTTCATAGATACAGCTTTTATTCTGTAGGCAAACAGGTTAGATCTAGATCAGCCAGCACATCCGTGCCATCTGATCAGGATCTAAATGGTTTGCTTTTAGATTCATTAGGTAATATCCGGCCAAGAGTCAATCATTATTGATCCATATCATATGATTCAACATTGATGTGACAGCTGATCTAGAACTTAACTGGTCACCCATTTGATAAAAGGCATATATATGGAGTAAAGGGTCAACTTCAAAACTGTTAATGTTAAATTCAGTAAGATGGAGTGTTGCTTGCAAATCTCAGGTTACCTTCTCAAAGGTCAAGGTCACTTTTAGGGATCAAAGGTCATGTAAAAGCTTGTCCAACCAATAACTTGAACATACATTGAGCAATCTTGTTTATATTTGGCACGAATGTTAATAAGTGAGACGGATGGTCATGCGCAAACCCCAGGTTATCATCTCAAATGTCAAGGTCAAAAGTCATGTGAACGCAGGCTTAATATGTGTCCAACATGCATCTTGTTTGTTGTTATGGATGGTTTGTAGGACTTGAATAGAAAAGGAGCAGTTACATGCATATACAGTTTGACCTAAAAATACACAATCTGTCTTGCTTCGTGAGGTATTACTTTGTTAAGTACTTTGTTTTTGTAATGACTTACAAAGAATGGTATTAAGATAATTATTTTCATATTTTTTAATCTATCAGCTGTTTTATGTAACTAAATAGTTATAACAAGAAAGAGGCCCATGTTTCAGCATTATGCTAGCATGGGTAACATAATCCCATCAGGGTTGAAGGTTATAAAGCTGAGATTGGAAACAAGTCTCAAATCTCAAGCATCTGATTGGCTGAAATGGCAACTGGTCGCCATTTCAGCCAATCAGATGCTTGAGATTTGAGACTGGTTTCCTTGCTCAGCTTTATAACCTTCAGCCCTGATCTGCAGAACACAATAGTTTAACATTAAATTTCTTAACAGCTGCAACAGTTGAATCTTGACAACTGAGAAAAGCACAGGTTGAATTTCAATTTCTTTGATGAATTTTCCTTTCTTTGGTTGCTAATAAATGAAGGCTAACACTTGTTTCCAGACCTAATCTAGAATATAGTAACATTATTCATTTATCCAGCAATAGAAATATTAGGAATCAAAACATTACCAGTTATCTGATGAATAATACTTGCATTTAATTATTACAATTCTTATTTTTACCCTTTCTCGATAGGAACACCTTTATTGCATGGGCGAAGAGTTTAGATCCAGATCAGCCGGCACATCTGTGCCGTCTGATCAGGATCTAAACTGTTAGCTTTTTGATTCTTTAGGTTTAATCTGACCAAAATGCGACCAATGAAGATCCTGATCAGACGGCACGGATGTGCCAGCTGATCTGGATCTACACTGGTCACACATGCCTAAAAAGGTGTATATATGGAGGAAAGGGTTAACCCTTTATTCCATAGATATGGGTCTTACTGCATGACATGTACATTCACATTCTGTGAACAGTGTAGATCCAGATAGGCCAGCACATTCTATCCTGTCTGATCTGGATCTACACTGGTAACTTCATGGTCAGAAATCGCATAATGAATCTGAAAAGTTCAGATCTTGATCAGATGGCACAGATTTTCCAGCTGATCTGGATCTGCACTGTTTGCCCATGAGATAAAAGTCATTCCTATGGAATAAAAGATTAATAAACGGCATTTTTGCTAGTTTAGATCCAATTTTATCAATATTTTCTTCGATGATTTGTTAAGTTTTTGTTTTGAACTTATTTTCTTAAATATATCCTATTGTATATTTTGTGCTAACTCTCTCGATTTGTTTCAGGTGAAAGGTAACAATTTAATTGCTTTAAAGAAATCAACTCGAGTAACACTTTTGATCATTTTTCAGAGTAAACATTTTCAATTTCACTTATATGTTTATGTTGCACTTATATACTATGGTCAATCTGTTATTAATGGTTTTGCTTTGTTACAGATCCTAAATATGTTAAAGCTGATGAGAATATTTTTATACATATATACATATTATATTTGGACTTTAAATGTTTTTTCAAAGTATTCTAGAAAATTGTTAATGTTAGTGATGTTTTGGATGATAAGAATATTTCTGTGACATTATTATGACAATACAACAGCTTACTCATCACCTAACATTTCGACTTCGCTAATTGATGTCGTTTGCGCATGGGCTAGTTTAACGGTTTAAGTGGCCAAAACAACAGGAAAAGTGGATACACTATTTTCTATGAATGCTGTGGAAATGCAGTATTTCAAAAGAGATGTTTTGTTCTTTATAGTTGGTTTATAATACTACTGATAAAAATAACTTATAAAATAATCAGAATTAATATTAAATTCGTGGTCTTATTTGAGAAAGAAATGCCCAAACAGTTGTATATAGTAAAAATGTTAGGGAAATATCAAGCTGTTGTCAAGAATACATTTTCTTTAGGGAAGCATGACTTAACAGGAGATGGAAAAGTCTTGGTGCAATGGCGCCATGCACTTCAAGAAGATTTAAACTGGATTTTGATTTTTGGTGCAATGAAAGAATGACTCGAAAAGCAAGCTTAATTCTCACACAGATAGATACTTTGTTCAAATGGGCAGTTGTCTTATCCAACTTCTAACCAACATTTTTTTTTCCAACTGGTTATTCCTTGTAGTTTTAGCCCTTTTCTTCATGTATTCACATTTATCACGAGCCAACAGTGTAGGTCTAGATCTGCCGACACATCCCTGCCATTTGATCAAGATCTGCACTGTTTGCTCTTTGGTCAGAATTAATCTAATAAATCAAAATGTGAACAGTGTACATCATGATCAGATGGAACAGATGTGCTTGCTTATCTGTATCTACACTGTTTGCCCAAGCCACATAGGCATTTATATAGAGGAAAGGGTGAGTGCAAGTTTTTATGCCCCCACAAAATGTCTAAATAATTTGAGTTTTTATGATAATGTTTTAACATTCAAAGAGATTTTTATCATTTTGTTGTGAAAGACCTTGGTACTTCAAAATTCCTTTAAATTTTTTTCTTACCTATTGTTTTTTTTAGTTTTGAAGGGGTTGGAAAGGGACTGCATCCACCAAAGTATCTAATGAAGACATTTATTTTTTGTTTTTCACTTTTTTCTCCTCACATGAACAAATAATTCATCGAGCTTTTCTGTTGTCTATTTCACAGGCAACTTCAAGATAAACTGCCTCGGCATGGGATAGAAACGACAAAGAAGCAAGATAATGTTACCATGGATATGCTGTATGATCAGTATTTGAAGGAAGAAAGACAGAAGAACTGGAAGTTCTGGATCGTATCCTTACACTGCTCATTATAGCTTTTTATGGCCCCACCCCGTCCCAAGAAAGGAGTGTATCCATGTTGGTATCTGCGTGTGTCCTATAGATTTAACCCTTTACTCCATGGGATATGGTTTTCATGGGCAAACAGTGTAGATCCAGATGAGCTGGCACTTCTGTCAGGATCTACACTGTTCATTAGGTTATTTCTGACAAAGTGGCAAACAGTGAAGACTATGATCAAATGGCATGGATTGAAACAACATGGAAAGAACTAAATATGTTAAATTGGCATTACTTCAAAATTGTCTGATTTCATTCAAAGTGAATTCACTTCCTGATACAAAAAAAATAATATTGGTTACATGTATGCTTGCCTGTGTAAAATAGATAGTTTTTAAAATGCAGTGCATAATATTTAAATTTTCTCTTCTAACCATGTTAATCCGTTGGACGGTTGGAGAGGTTTCTGTTTCAATCGTTATGTTCAACCCCTTCGGTAACTAATAAAGAGTAAAAATACGCATTTCCTACGCTCAAAAATGGCAGATTTGATAAAAAGAAAAGATAGAAAATCTTAAAAAATGTAGAAAAATTTACAACACATGATGAAAATAAAGTTTGACGTCCGCCGATGAACCACTCATTCACTTTTATACATGTTCTTTCATGCGCATGCAACATTTTTTGCATATTTTAAAAAATAATTGAACCTTTTCCTACAAATGCACACCATTCGGTAGGCTAAATAGATTTGTGCCATTTTCGTATTGACTTATTTTTCAATATAGGCCTACTGCCCTTTTTTTCTCCAAAAAGTTCCTTCTTATTCCTTCTTATTCTTATACAATTTAGAACATATTCATGTTTCATAATGTTTTCACGTTTTTTTCTCTTTATTTCTGAAATTTTTAAGTTCATTTAGTTTCACAATCAATTTTAAATGTTTGGATAAAACTTTCCCGATGGCTATTTTATTTAACCCTTTCCTGGATATATACGCATTTTTACGCATGCGCGACCAATGTAGATCCAGATCAGCCGGCACATTCGTGACGTCTGATCAGGATCTGCACTGGTCGCATTTTGGTCAGAAATAACCTAATGAATCAAAAAAGCGAACAGTTTAGATCCTGATCAGATGGCACAGATGTGCCGGCTGATCTGGATCTAAACTGTTCGCCCTAGCAATAAAGGTGTATCTGTACAGGAAAGGGTTAATTCAGTTCGGAGCTCTTTCAGTTTCCAAAATAAAATAATCTATGTCTCGGGTCTCAAACAACATTGTGACAATTAATTAGAATATTTAATCTCTAGTCAGTTTCCTAAAACAACATGTTTACCCTCTACAAACAACGTTTTCAATCTCTTACAACTTAACTTCATAAGACCTTTATCACACCTGCGGCTGGTAAAACCCAGTCTTGCTTATTAGATTATGTAACATAGTCATAAAACACCAGGCCCTTTTCTTTAGAAGCTTTGTTTGCATGACTTAATGGTGATTGGCTGAATACTTAAGTGAATGTTTAAAAAAAATGCCAGCCAATAAATAAATTTTTCTAAAGGATAAGTGCAGTTACGTAAATAAGTAAAGTTGCATTTAGTTATTAACTTAAAATCAATTTACAAAGATGATGGTTATTCCTTATATGCCTGTTTCATTTTGTTAATTCGACAATGTATTTTAACTTCAAAAGCACTTTGAGACGTTTTATCTACACTTTTAACGCTACACTTTATTACCGCTTCTAAACCGGAACTACCAAATCAGCAAGGGAAACCACTCTCAATGGGAGGTAACTCTGTATATCGGTAGGCCCCCATTAGTCCCTCTGTCTATGTGTTCATCTGTCGAGAAAACTGGATGCTGCAGGAACTAGGAAAAGAATGCAAGCTATGTTAATGAATCTTTTTATTGTATATATACAAATACAGTCGATCTTTGATGGGTCAAACACCATTTGCTCGAACACCACCCTTCTCTCAAACAGTTCGTCCGATCCCGAACTAGGACTCTATATTTTCTATATTGTTCTACCTCCGATGACTCAAACTACCCATAACTCAAACAGTCACTAATGATATTTATTAACAAACTGTTATTTGTTTTTTAGAAAATTGTTATTCTCAGATTTATTTAAACTCTTTTATTTCAAAATGTTTCGGCCATTGGCGGAATTGTTTTGCAATATACCTGTAATATTTCAATGCTACTACAAAAAATTGTTATTGTTTTGTCGTATTTATAAAATTAATTAGAAAATTATATAAGATTTTTTCGTGAACACGTCATGTCAAACATTACTTAACTGAACAGAAACCCATTCTCACATACCAACAACTGATCGAACAAAATCTGCCAGTTTGCGGAGTTCGAGCCATTGAAGTTTGACTGTATATATATTTTGAATCAGTTTTATAAAGCCAGTTAGGTTAATATCAATGTCCTAATGCCTCTAGCATATGTCTAGGAATTATGAAAGGTTTCAGGAATGATCCTAGAGTCATGTAACAGGGTCATCAATTACAAATGGAGAATCAGATAATCAAAAGATATCTCTATAAAATATGAAACTTTTGTAAATTATACTTTTATTGATGTGTTAATATACACATATCATTTGCTTAATGTCGAGAATAATATATGTTTCTCATATTACTATAAGGGTGTAAAATTCGATGATCATTTCATTGTTAATGTATAAAATGTAATTTGTGAAAAAAAAAAACAACTTCAGATTTAAGATTTTGGTTAAGATGACTCGGATCTTTTTAAGACAAACATTTGTAGAAGTTGCATTAAAATATAACAGGCATATTGCAAACATCGCTGTGCATCATTGCTTTGGAAATATCCAGTCTTTAAAATAATTTCTTGATAAATGATTTTCTCAAGGTTTTAACCCTTTCCTGGATATATACGCATTTTTACGCATGTGCGACCAGTGTAGATCCAGATCAGCCGGCACATCCGTGCCGTCTGATCAGGATCTGCACTGGTCGCATTTTGGTCAGAAATAACCAAATGAATCAAAAAGCGAACAGTTTAGATCCTGATCAGACGGCACGGATGTGCCGGCTGATCTGGATCTAAACTGTTCGCCCTAGCAATAAAGGTGTATCTATACAGGAAAGGGTTAACCGATTACTTCATGGGATATGTTATTTATGGGCAGACATCTAGATCCAGAACAGCTGGCACATATGTGCTGTAAGATCAGGATCTACACAGTTCACTTTTAGATTCTTAAGGTTATTTCTGAACAAGAAGCAAACTGCATAGATTCAGATTAAGTGGCACAGATGTGCTGGGTGATCTAGATCTACACTTGTCCTCCATGTTATAAAAGGTGTATAAATGGAGTACAGGCTTAAAGTTATATGTGCCAATGATATTCAGTTATGTTTGTTATGCAACATTTAACCATTGGGCACAATTTAGGTTATATTTATGATAAGTGTAGATTACGATCAACCTGCGCAAGATGAGGTCTACACTGTTTACTTTTCATTCAATAAATTTTTCTTAAACACCACATTCAGTGAAATAACCCTTTCCTCCATATATACACTTTTTATTGCATGAACAAAAAATGTAGATCCAGATCAGCCAGCACATCCAAGCTGTATGATCAGGATTCATTTTTCAACAGAAATAACCTAATAAAAAGTGAACAATGTAGATACTGATGAGACAGCACAGATGTGCCGGCTACTGATGAGACAGCACAGATGTGCTGGCTACTGATGAGACAGCACAGATGTGCCGGCTACTGATGAGACAGCACAGATGTGCCGGCTGATCTGGATTTATAAGCTTATTTAAGAAGGAAAGGGTTAAAAATGAAAAAGGGAATCCATGACTGTTGTGTTCTTTTAGTAAATAAATGGACTGGTATTGTACTGATTTCAGCAACCTACATTTGCTGCTAAATAAAAAAAACAACTTAGGTAAAGAACAATCAGTTCAATCTGTACGGTATATGAAATATATCCTTAACAGAAGTGAAGTTTGGGTTTTTCATGCGGCCCTTGTATGACTCGTTCAAACAGTCTACAGCAGGAAAACAAAACACACAAGAGTTTAGCAGCTTCATTTTCCAGTGGATTCAGTCCAGTCTGTCTCTAACCAACCTACGCAAGGGTATTATACTGTATATATGTTAAAATCATTTTATGTGGACTGATATATATATCAAGCATCTTAATGATAAGTTAAATCCTAAGATTTACCTTACAAATTTTAACTTCAAATTCATGTATTTAAAAAATTTAATGGCAATTCTTTAAACAAAAAATATAAACAGCAAAGTTTAAAATAGAAAATTATGGTAGGAGATTTTTGTTGGTATAAAATTTAAAATCAGGACCAAGAGTTCTCAAAGGATCCCAGTTTAGACAGGACCAGCTTTAGAGACCTTTTACTTAAAACTATTATATTTTGGCAAATAATGTTTCTAATAAATATTGACTTTGCCAAAAAGTTTTTCTGATTAAAAGATTGCTTTATTGTTTACTGTAAATTTCAGGATTTCTTGATGCCTTGCGGAAAATCAGCACACAGACAAGTATCATGACCAATCCAGAGAACCTGGAACAGGAAGCAATGGCCCGGCACAGTGACCATTGTGTCACCACATCCAGAATGGAGGCACCATCACAGCCGCGGTCACCTCTTACACCACCTTCCACACCAAGAGGGCAAACCCCGAGCTCCTCCGCTCACCAAACACCTGTTGCCACCCCAACACCTACACCCCCAAGAACACCCAATCTCTCAAGACACTCTTCCAGAAGAGACAAGCCAAAGTCACATGAAAGTAGGTCAAGGTCGAACTCTCCATCGCAGGAGGAGACAAAGCATAAGAGGAGATCGAATTATAGGTAAACTTCCTGTCTTTTAGATAATGACCTTTAATGGATTGTTTCAGATTCTAAACAGCCTTGACCTTAGTACCAATGGATCCAAGGTCATAAAAGTATGATTGGAGACCAGTCTGACATCAGAAATTTTGGCCTTTGTAGGGCAAAACGCGATTTTGGCTTAAAAATTATTTATTTCCTCGATAAATGTACATATACAATACATCGTGAATATTCACGTTTTGTATGTGTCATTATCTGGAATGAATGAAAACACTATTGTTAAATATCAAGGGTAAAATTTCCAAATCATCAAATACACTTGAAAGAATACTCGCTTAACAATATAAGTAACCAAAATCTAAGGAAATGTATCATTTTAAGCAATTTTATAAAATAAATGGGTTCATCCGTGAAAAATGTATCCCAAACACACAATGTAAAAAAAAAACAAATTCAAACGGTAAACTAGAAATAAACGCTACGAAAGTCAGGTACCAATGGAACATAAATTCAATTCCGCGTATGATAGGCCATATCTTGTAAAGTATTTACCATTGTGGGCTATACAATAACTAAAAAATATGAACTAACCAGCGGTTTTGGTTGGCCATTATCTGTGCATGGTATCAAAACAAAACCTTGTGATTCCCTGCAGTGGGTTTACATCAAAAGTATAAAGTCCAGAGACATTAAAATATCGGTGCTTAACCAAGGATCAAGCACAAGATCCCTGGTGACAAGCTAACTAACAGGAGAATTGACCAGTTTTAAATTTATGGTTGCAATTGGTGAGTTCTGTGACTGCTCATTATAATGTTTCAAAAACTTGTTCATCATCTTATGACATTGTATGTAAGTTCCTTCATACATGATGAAAAGTATTTACGTGCTAAGTAAACCACTTCATACCTCACCATATAATTATAATTTGTAAAGTCGTCAACATTTTTTTTTGGGAGTGGGGGGTGGGGGGTGGGGGTCATCAGTCCTCAAAAAAATTTCTTCTAAACTAAAACCAACCTAAAAATGCTGGGTGGGAGGTTAGGGTGGTGTTGGTATCCCTGTCCAGATTAAATTTTCGTTTTTAATATTTAACCTTAAATTAACAGAATAGTTCCTTGGGTTAGGGGTAGGAAGGGTGTACCGCCCCAACCACCACTATAAAAATTCAAATCTGTAAAACATTCTTCACAGAGAGATGGGTGAAGGGGATGTATGGGGCATATTACTTTCTTTTCTTAATTTCTTAATGGGGGCCTACCAATATACAGAGATATCTCAAGTCTTAAGTTAACACCCTTTCTAACTACCGGTATTACAGTCACTGGTTAGTTCCAGTCTGAGATTGACAATTAAAACAGAATACATGGAGTAGACATCCATGGTCATTTAAAATACATTTTAATAGGGTCTATTTGGTTAGAGATCAGCTTTTTGCATAAAGACATCTGATTATTATCACTGAATGGAAAAATAGATTATATTTCTCTTCAAACCATTTAATACTTTGGAGAGGTTTGCGTTTAACATCGTTAAGTTTGACCCCTTAAATAACTAATAAAGAGTAAACAATAATCATTTCTTATGCTCAAAAATGGCAGATTATAGAAAAAGATAGAAAACCTTAGAAAAAGGTAGTAAAAGTCAAATGTATAATTTAAAGTTTGACGTCCTGCAATACAACAACCGTTCCCTTCTATGCATGTTATTTCATGTTCATAAAACAATTTTTGGGCAGAAATTTAATAGATTTTTTAAATAACTGAGCCTTATTCAACAAATTGAATGCACACCATATGGTTCACAGATTTGTGCCGTAATCGTTTTTCAATATACAGTGCTTTTTTAAAAAAAAAGTTCTTTCTTATTCTTATTTCATTTAGAACATACTACAACATGGTTTCATAACGTTTTCATGTTTTTCTCTTTATGTCTGAAATGTTTTTGTTTATTTAGTTTTAAAATCAATTTTAATTCATTAAAAAAAAATATTTTTGGGTAAAACTTTCACGAGGGCTCTTTTATTTAATTCAGTTTGGAGCGCTATATGTTGCCAAAAGCAAATTAACAATGTCTCAGATCTCTAACAACATGGTGACAATAAATAAGAATATTTTATCCCTAGTCAGTTTCCTAAAACAACACTTTTACCCAAACAGCAACTTTTTCAACCTCTTACAAATCTACAACTAAACTTAAAAGGTCTTTATCAAACCTCTGGCTGGTAAGACCTGGGCTGAAGGTTATAAAACTGAGATTGGAAACCAGTCTCAAATCTCAAGCATCTGATTGGCGGAGATGGCGAGAGACTGGTTTCCATGCTCAGCTTTATAACCTTGGGCACCTGTCTTGCTAGTAAGATTACATAACATGACTTAACAGTGATTGGTTGTATATTTAAGTTGAAGTTCCAAAAAGCTATAATTTCCATGCTAGCAAATAAATAAAAATTTCATAAAGGATAAAGTTATGTACATTTGTAAATAAGTAAAGTTACATTTAGTTATTTACTCAATATTAATTACACAGATGATTGTTACAATTGCGACAATTACAGCTTCTAAATTGGAACTACCCAATCAGCAAGGGAAGCCAATGCGAAGTAACTCTTTATATCCGTAGTCACCTATTTTTAACTCCCTCCATCGTTCCTGCTGACTTGGTCACTATTTGAAATCTGACTATTCAAATTGAACTTTTATATCTCTTATTGCTTCATGTTCGACATTTTAAATATGTTAGTATGCTTTCATTTCCAACTGGCCCTTGTTTTCTTGGTTTTATATCCAAATTTCATCCCAAAGGGATACTTATTATATGCTTAAATTTAATATTTCTGGGGTTTAAACTTTGCTGGAAAATGCACAAATAAAAAAGGAAAACATAAATTTAACCTTGAGAGATGTGGTATAATTTTCAAGGAATTTATAAAACGTAATAAGAAGACCAGTCTTAAATCTCAAGCATCTAATTGGCTTAAATGTTGACTGGTTGCCATTTCAGCCAGTAAGATGCTTGAGATTTGAGACTGGTCTCCAATCTTACTTTAATGATCTTGGACCCTTTTATCATGTTTATTATTTCAGGTCAAGGTCAGGCAGAAGAAGTACATGTGAAGAAGTTGTAGCAAAGATGGAGTATGCCACGACTGTCTCCAGTTCACCCATGCCACTTCTTAGCCAACTTCTTACTTCGTCAAAGATGGAGGGTGTTAGCCATTTTGGTGTTGCAGCAGATTCTAAAGATCTGCATGTAAAAACTGAAAATGTATCTTCTACAAATACCAGAGATTGCAGTGTAAAAGCAGAACAGAATGCACCAGGTAATACGTCATCTCCAGATGTGATGACTCTTCAAGGTGATAAACTAGTACAGACTCTGGTGGAATCTCTTATATCTGCTATGGAACCAAATGCAGATCACCCAAGAGGCAAGTCAAGAAACTTTAATGATACAGCAGTAACCAAATACAGTCTTTCTCGATCAAGTCTGACAAACCAGTCCAGTGTTCATCAATCAGGCAGAGGCCATTTCATGAACAGTATTTGCAGTGATCCAAAAATGGTGGCCAGTGAAATAGGAAGTACCCAGTCAAGGAATACATTTATCCCCGTGAACCGTTCTGGTATAATTTCAAATGGATCTGTGATCCGGGATCATGAAGTGCCAGTCTCGGAACACCAGCATTTTACAGACCAAGTCCACACAACGATGAGTTCCAGCTTGTTCCCTATGGATCTGATGGCGTCCACAGCGGTCACAAGTTCAATGGATATCCATAATGACTCAGACATGATCTCTGATACCATTTCACACATGTCCAACAATACAGATCTGTTACTTACGCAGATGCTGTCACCTTCAAATGAAGAACCTATTTCCATGGAAACCTGCCACTGTCATTCAAGTCACATGACTTCAGTACCGTGTTCTGGTCACGAAATGCTACCATCATCACATGGCTTGATGTCGGCTGAAGATGACAGTCTTACAGACTTACTGAATATTGATGTGATGGATGTCAATTCGGTTTTGACTTTTTTTAACGAGGATAAGTTAACCAACCCATGACATTGATGTCCTAAATAAGACTTGCGCTGGCCTGTGTGATGAAAACATGTCTTATTAATGAAACTATTTGGATATGAATATTACATTATTGATAATTTGACAGTCATCTGAAAAAGAGGTTATTTTAAATATGGTTTATGAGCAAAAAATTAGGAGGGTTGTCGCAATAAATCGTAGACACTCTGAATCAAAAGAAAATTACTCAACACATGTTTATGCAAATTTCTCAATTTTTTTAAGACAATTTTTTGATGAGTTTTGATCACAGAAAATAAATTAATTTTAATCCATACATGTATATCTATCATAAGATCATTCTTGGGTTATATACATGGACTGTAAGCTTACCCATAATCAGGGCTGAAGATTATAAAAGTGAGTTTTGAATCCACTCTCAAATCTCAAACATCTGATTGGCTGAAATGGCTACTAGTCGCCATTTCAGTCAATCAGATGCTTGAGATTTCAGACTGGCTTCTATTCCCAGTTTTGTAATCTTGCAGCCTGTTATACATAATAGAGTCGATATTTGTGTTTACTGATTTTTCCCCTCAATAAATACAGGGTTTTGAAACTTGTTTTTAAAAATAATTATAAATTTAAGTTGCCACATTTTATTGATTCTTGCACACATACTATAATTATTGACTTCAAACCATTTGGTGAAATAAATAAGATTTGAATTAACATTAATTTTTTTTATATCAAATTATCGAAAGATTTATCATATGTACCCAAGGTTATCTTTCCAAACATAGATTTGAGAAAGTTTTAAGAATTATAAGCAGATTTCTATTATTATTAAGTGTACACATTCCATAATACACATACTAAGTCTTTAACCCTTTCTTCCATAAATATGCATTTTTACGCATGTGCGACCAGTGTAGATCCAGATCATCCGGCACATCTGTGCCATCTGATCAGGATCTTCACTGGTCGCATTTTGGCCAGAAATAACCTAATGAATAAAAAAGCCAACAGTGCAGATCCGGATGTGCCGGCTGATCTGGATCTACACATATGTGCCGATTGATCTGGATCTACACTGTTCGCCCAAGCAATAAAGGTGTGTTCATGGAGGAAAGGGTTAAATAAACAATCAATTTGTGATATTAAAGTTTGTAAAATATGTTTAATTGCCTTTAAAGTTACTAATGTCAAGGAGTTACTAATACATTTTTTATGTTTCGTTTTGTTTATAAATACAAGTTTTTTGTGACAGAGACTTGTTAGAGACACAGTTTTATAGAGGCCAATGGAATAATCTGTCTTTCAGTTTGTCATATTCTGTATAGCATCATCTAAAATAGATTTACATTGATTACGTGAAGTAATCATCCTGTTGTAAAATGTTACTGTGTAACGCAAACAAAGTGTTACCTTAATGTACAAAATGGGAGAACACTACAAGTAAATCATGTTTGTTGCATAAAAACATTAAAGTTGTTATAATCTTGTATAACTGACACTGGATATTGCTACTAAGGGGTTTTTATGATCACAATATCCTGTACACTGCTAGAATATGCTATAGATGTTTTTTTTATGGATTTCACGAAATAAGTAAATTATTAAAACATCTGTTTATGAAAGAATTTACAATCAACATTTCTGAGAGTACACTACTGATCATAAATTCACAAGCATAAAATATAAATTTAGACAAATACACAAAATCTTACCTAAACGGTTTGCTTTAACTTTATCTTCTCACTTTACCATTTACTCCGTATATATAGGGTTAATCATATGTAAACTGTGGAGATCCAGATCACAGATGTGCCGTCTGATCAGGATCTGCACTGGTTGCATTTTGGTCAGAAATAACCTTATAAATCAAAAAGGGAACAGTTTAGAGCCTGATCAGATGGCACAGATGTGCCAGGTGATCTGGATCTAACTGTTTGCCCACGCAATAACAGTGTATCTATGGAGGAAAGGGTTAAGTGGTCAACATTATCTTCTCACTTGATAGCAATATCTAGTATAAGTCAAAGAAAGTGGTGTAGAACACTAGAACTATAGCACCATGTTTTGTATAAATACTTGCCCAAGGTTATAAAACTGAGCATGGAAACCAGTCTCAAATCTCAAGCATCTGATTGACACAGTCGCCATTTCAGCCAATCTGATGCTTGAGATTTGAGACTGGTTTCTAATCTTTGTTTTATAACCTTCAACCATTGTCTTTTCTTGGGCTTCAATTTATAATGTGATACTAGAACCTGAAATCATTTAAGGTCAATTAGTTAGATTTTGATTGAATGGTGTCTGTTTGATGAAACCTTAACTCAAAGACTACACATATCCATACACATTATAATTTCTATATTTTTGTCTCAAATAATTTTATGTCTAAAGGTTCTATTCTAGTTAGAAAAATTTACTTTATAGCTTATATTCATACTTATTAATGTTTTTAAAACTCAAATATCCCTTCCTCAAACATGTCAAACTGATATGAAATTTATCATCTTTATATTTTGGTACACATTTTAAAGTTGGCAATCATAGTTTAAGATCACATCATCCGTAAGACATAGATAAAATGTTAACAAATGTTCATTTTAATTTTACAATAACTGCTTGTGACTGTATCACAGAACGTATGAACTGAACTCTGAGAAGTTACTTTTTGTGTCTTAGCATTTGGTTTTTAGGAAAACTGTTGATATTTTGCTGTGACATTCACTTATTTCACTGCTTTAGTTTCTTCTGCATCATTTTGTTTTGTTTGGCTGGACTTTGTGCCCATCAATTTATTATGATTTGCAGTAATTGTTGGTGTAGTATCGAAATACTTTGTTGTATGTAAATTATTTTATTCATATTTTCATTTAAAACAACAAAAACAAAAAACAAAAAATATATAAAAGCTAAAAAAGTATTTAAAAATAGATAAAATGTTGAATATAAAAATAAAAATAAATAAATGTAAAAAATGATAAAAAAGAGAGAAAATGTTAAAACAAAAAAAAAACATTAAAAAAAAGAATAAAATAAAAAAAACTCATGGAGAGAAATTCTCAACAAAATATCATCTGTACATACCTTCTATTGTAGCATGTAAATATGCTTACAAGAATGTATGTTGGGATGATTGTGTATTTGTGAGAGTCAAGCATGTTTATAAAAGTTGTAAAACTCTAATATTCATATGTATACAAATATTTAACCATTTCATTCCATGGTTCCATGGTATGATGCTGTTTTGCTGTTTATAACTGCTAACCTAGGATATAAATGAGTATTTTGGTATGACCTGCATGCTTTCATGTTAGTGAATTTGAAAATGTTGTAGATAAAACATGTTTCTGTTATGTACTTGTTTAAATTAATGACTTTGAACCCTTCACTCAATATATATGTGTTTAATCTTCTGTGTGATAAGTGTAGATCCAGATCACCTGGCACATCTGTGCCAACTAATCTGGATCTTCACTGGTCTTTTTGGTCAGAAATACCTTATGAATCAAAAGCAAGCAGTGGAGATCGTAATTAGATGGCACATTCATGCTGTTTGATCTGAATCTAAAATGTTCTCTCATTGGATAACAGCTATTTCCCAAGGACGAAAAGGTTAATAGGCTTAACATTTATTGAATTTTGGTCAGTCTGTGCAAAGTTCTTGGGACTTAAGAATTTATTCAAACAGTGCTTCAAGATGTGAAACTGATTTCTGGGTGCATACTGGTATCTAAATTAGATAAGGTGTGATACACAGTGTGAGAGGTTATGATGGAAATAATCCTGCTTTTATCGTAAACTTGTATTAGAAGATAATCTTTGCTATTATGACTGCTGCGACCATTTTTCCCCACTATGACTGCTACTTAAAAAAAAAGTATTTTTTTTACTAAAAATTTCAATAAAATACCATTTCGATATTAAAAAACTGCTCCCAGTTTATCATCTGATATTAAAAACTGCGGCCTGTCTAGTACCTATCTGGGACTGTCCAAGAACATTAAACAAAAGCTGGAAACCAGTCTCAAATCTCAAGCCTCTGATTGGCTGATATGGCGACTGACTGCCATTTCAGCCAATCAGAAGCTTGAGATTTGAGACTGGTCTCCAAACTCAGGTTTATGATCTTGGGCCCTGGTATTCTTAAAATCTAGGTCAGGCTGGCCATTAACAATTGACACTGTACATTTTGTTCAATATACCAAATTCCTTTATAATTGAGATTTTCTCTTGACCAAAGTGAGCAAATAATATAAAAAATAATTTATAATAATTCAATAAAAGGAGGAAAATTTAAATATCAGATGAGCTTGACCAGACATTTTTACTCATGTGCGAACAGTGTAGATCCAGGGTTAACCCTTGCCTCCATAAATACACATTTTAAAAAATAAAACCTGCCCAGCCGCACCATTTTTTCCCAAAATTTGGATGAGAATATAGGAATTAATTTTCTATTGCCTTAGATGATGAAAAAGGAGAAAAGTTTAACTATTAATTATTTGAAATATAATTGCTATAGAAAGAAATCAAAGGAAGACATGTGAGCTTGTGTAGTAAACATACATTAAAAGTGTTTTGTCACAGCAAAATATCCATGGTTGATTGAGAATCCTGTGTTGTTCATCATCTCTTTTACAGTTTAACCCTTTCCTCCATAAATACGCATTTTTATGCATGTGCAACCAGTGTAGATTCAGATTAGCTGGCACATCTGTGCCGTCTGATCAGGATCTGCACTGGTCGCATTTTGGTAAGAAATGTAATGAATCAAAAAGCCAAAAGTTTAGATCCTGATCAGACGGCACGGATGTGCCGGCTGATCTGGATCTAAACTGTTTGTTCATACAATAAAGGTGTATCTGTGGAGGAAAGGGTTAAGGTTAAAATGGTCATTACACTGTTTTTGTTTATGCAATCAACCAAATTGTTAATATGGTTTTTCGATATGATTTATAATTATATGTTATGAATATTATATTATGAATAATGTGAAAGATTTTACTGCTGTATGTGGAATAATTCTTCAAGTTGCCTATAAACACTATTGAGAGAGATAATTCCCAGTCAATTTTTTATTGACATTAAACATATAAACAATGTTCAGAGCCAAACAACGTTTTATGATGGCAGCATGTAAAGTTTCCAAGAAGACAATAAAAAGGATGATGATATAAAAGACATGGTACATGTAGTTAACAAAATCATAATATAAGTGGTACATGTAGTTAACAGAGTCTGCTACAACCATTGTAGAAAATTGTTTCCTTGAAATGTAGAAGTATTGTAGAAACAGTTGGGAATAATGATAAGAGCAATTAATGTTACACGTCCTTCTTTGCCTATTGCATTGTTTTCCCTTGGTGTTTAACCCTTTCCTCCATAGACACACCTTTATTACATGGGTGAACAGTTTAGATCCAGATCAGCCAGCATGTCTTTGCCGTCTGATCAGGATCTAACCTGTTCACTTTTTGATTTGTTTGGTTTCTGACCAAAATGCGACCAGTGCAGATCCTGATCAGACGGCACGGATGTGCCAGCTGATCTGGATCTACACTGGTCGCACATACATAAAAATGCATATATATGGAGGAAAGGGTTAATGTCCAGACCTGACATCATACAGGCATTAATTTCAAAACTGAATTTGATGACATTGTTCCTGTGTCATAGAGTTACACATTTTCTTGTGATGAATACCGTAAATATTTCACCCATTTTAGTGATGAAGAAAAGAGATTCCTACATGTAATGCACTTTTTCTTATTTTGGAAAAAATCAATAGTTTAATACAAAATTATTTTTGTTGTTTTTACATTTTAGAATTATTGCATCCTTCTTATTTTCAACATGAGTTTGCTATTAAAATTTAATTTGTAGAAATCAACCATTATCATTTAATTTTGTGGAAATATACTATTATCATTTTTATTAAGCTGGTTGGCTTTGACTTTTTGAAAAATTCAAATTAAAACAAAATAAAGTTTGATTTTTGTCAACCTTCGCATTTATATTTATCCCTTTTCTCCACGCTTTTTTACGCATGTGCAAACAGTGTAGATCCAGATCAGCTAGCACATCCGTGCCATCTGATCAGGATCTGCACTGGTCGCCTATTGGTCAGAAATAACGTAACGAATCAAAAAGCAAACCGTTTAGATCCTGATCCCATGCTATAAAGGTGTATCTATTGAGGAAAGGGTTATAACAAAAGAATCACTACAATTTTTTATTTCAGTTAGATTTGGCTTGCAACCAAAACATTAAATGTATGGGGCTGCTGTCAATTTAAATTTCCCCGCTACTTCTTGATGAATACTTTGAGCCACACCTTTTGTAATTGTGTCAGAGCTACATTCAAATCTTTAGAAAAGGAAGTTTTCAGTTCAACAAGTGCAAGGAACCTAAAGCAACAAATATTTGCTTGACAGCAAAACCTAATTTTGAAGTAGAATGCATCATCTTCCGATTGTAGAAGCAATTCTAACAGTAGTTGCATGACAAAAATATGTGCAAAAGATGCTTATAAAGATCATTCGCTGGGTCAATATCTAATTAAAATCAAAACTTGTATTAGTTGATAAATGCATGAGGGGCTGGGTATACCAGTAGCTGTGGGTCAGTTACTACATTGACTTACTTGCCAGTATGTTTCATACTGCATATGGGATTTTTAATGGTGGAGTATGTTAACTCAGTGTAATTTTTATATAAAGAAATCAGTATTGTTAGAGAACAATAATTTTCTGGTACTGGACACAAGCAAGAAAGAAATTTTCGAAATATCCATGATAATTCTTTTAAATACTGAGATTTAATCAGTTTTGGTCTACAAGAACCTACTGTGTTTGTAATAGAAACATGTATACAATTACAAATATTGCTCCAATATTTTTGTCAAAGAATAAGTTAACCCTTAACTCCATACATACATTTTTATGGCATCAGCAAAAAGTGTAGATCCAGATCAGCTGGCACATCAGTGCCATCTGATATAGATCTATACTGATGTTTTTTTATTCAAGTCAAGTGTTTATTTATTTAAGTCATTTCTTACCAAGAAGCAAAAAGTGTAGATCCTGATCACAGAGCACAGATGTAACATATGATCTGGATCTAAACTGTTTGCACATGTAATAAAACCGACATACATGTACATGTATATGGAGTAAACGGTTAAAGTTACAGAATAAATACATCTGACTATAAGTTTAGTCTTTTCTAAAAAGTTAATTATGTCTACTGTAAAGGCAGTTGCTGCAATATTTGTACACATACCGATTTTAGACTAGAGGCACCTGTGCAATTGAATTAAATTATTGTTAACTGGAATTCTATCCTCAAAACTGGAAACTTTGTATGTACTAAGAAAGATGACAATTCTGTTGCGTTTTTAATGTAGCAGTTCAAACATTAGAGAAGTCCATTAAAATAGTTCTATCAGTTGTTACAATTTATTGTTGTTTTGTTTTATATGTCCTTGAAATTCCAGCCCAAATGGCTTTTTGCAATATCTGGAATTTTAACATTCAAGTGTGTATATGGCATATCCATTGCTTCTACCACTGTTTCAACCCTTTATTCCATATATATGCATTATATGGCGAGCAAAAAGTGTAGATCCAGATAAGCAGACACATTCATGCCGTCTTATCAGGATCTCCACTGTTTACTTTTTGGTAAAAAAAACAAAACATAATAAACCAGATAGCGAAAAGAAAAATGTAGATCCTGATCAGATGGCACTGGATGCTGGATCTGCACTGTTCACCCAGGCTATAAAGGCGTCTATATGAAAGGGTTAATTGCTGTCTTACACCTTACTAAACATGATGTTCTAGTGAGTGACAGTCACACATTGTTGATTTATTGTTGTTTTTCTCTGACTCCATTCATTTCATTAGAACAATTGTTTTTAAACATCGCCTGCGATAGCAGGTAGAAGCATAGGGATCCTATTGTCCAGCGACGTCATCGTCGTCATCGGCTACGCCGTTGTCTGGTAGTCCACCAACTTTAATATGAAACTTAATGTTGCCTGTAACTTGGTAAGTACTTCTCCTATTAACTTAATACTTGGAATATATCATCTGCATGAACAAAGCCGTCTCTGACAACAAGAATGATAACTCCTGTTTCACTATTTTTTGAGTTGTGCCCCTTTTTAATGGCTATATGAAACTAAATGTTTCTTATAACTTTATAAGTACTAATCTTATTAACTTTAAAAATACTTAATACATAATATTAGCTAAACTTCAGCATTTTAAGGTCAAGATCTTATGGACGTGTATTTGCACTGGCCATTGAAAACCGACGGCTTCAAGCTCCATTTAAATGCAGTAACCCAAAACAAAAGCGGTTTCCGGTAGCCCATCATCAGTGCCACACGACCCAATCGTGTTTTCGGGTTACTGCATTTAAATGGCGCTACCATGTGGGTTCGAAGTACGAGCACCAAAAACGTCTGTATAACGTTTTCGGACTTTGAAATTTTACGCTGTGCTTTTTTTAGTGGTTTTACACCCGCCCTAGCCTAGCGCTCGCCGGCGGTCTAGAGCTCTGAAACTTCGCCCATAAGCTTGCCTCAGAGACCTCTAAACGCCGTGCAAAGTTCAAAGAGATTGGATTATTCCAACCGTGCTTTATATAGGGAAAACTGCCGAACAAAACACGCATTTTTTTGCACTGTATTTGCACTGGCCATTGAAAACCGACGGCTTCAAGCTCCATTTAAATGCAGTAACCCAAACCAAAAGCGGTTTCCGGTAGCCCATTATGAGTGCCACACGAACCAATCGTGTTTTCGGGTTACTGCATTTAAATGGCGCTACCATCTTGGTTCGAAGTACGAGCACCAAAAACGTCTGTATAACGTTTTCGGACTTTGAAATTTTACGCTGTGCTTTCTTTAGTGGTTTTACACCCGCCCTAGCGCTCGCCGGCGGTCTAGAGCTCTGAAACTTTGCCCATAAGCTCGCCTCAGAGACCTCTAAACGCCGTGCAAATTTCAAAGAGATTGGATTATTCCAACCGTGCTTCATATAGGGAAAACTGCCGAAAAAAAACACGCATTTTTTTGCACTGTATTTGCACTGTAAAATGGCCATTGAAAACCGACGGCTTCAAGCTCCATTTAAATGCAGCAACCCAAACCAAAAGCGGTTTCCGGTAGCCCATCATCAGTGCCACACGACCCAATCGTGTTTTCGGGTAACTGCATTTAAATGGCGCTACCATCTGGGTTCGAAGTACGAGCACCAAAAACGTCTGTATAACGTTTTCGGACTTTTACGCTGTGCATTTTTTAGTGGTTTTACACCCGCCCTAGCGCTCGCCGGCGGTCAAGAGCTCTGAAACTTCGCCCATAAGCTCGCCTCAGAGACCTCTAAACGTCGTGTAAATTTCAAAGAGATTGGATTATTCCAACCGTGCTTTATATAGGGAAAACTGCCGAAAAAAACACATTTTTTGCACTGTATTTTCACTGTAAAATGGCCATTGAAAACCGACGGCTCCCAGCTCCATTTAAATGCAGTAACCCAAACCAAAAGCGGTTTCCGGTAGCCCATCATCAGTGCCACACGACCCAATCGTGTTTTCGGGTTACTGCATTTAAATGGCGCTACCATCTGGGTTCGAAGTACGAGCACCAAAAACGTCTGTATAACGTTTTCGGACTTTGAAATTTTACGCTGTGCTTTTTTTAGTGGTTTTACACCCGCCCTAGCGCTCGCCGGCGGTCTAGAGCTCAGAAACTTCGCCTATGAGCTCGCCTCAGAGACCTCTAAACGCCGTGCAAATTTCAAAGAGATTGGATTATTCCAACCGTGCTTTATATAGGGAAAACTGCCGAAAAAACCACGCATTTTTTGCACTGTATTTGCACTGGCCATTGAAAACCGACGGCTTCAAGTTCCATTTAAATGCAGTAACCCAAACCAAAAGAGGTTTCCGGTAGCCCATTATGAGTGCCACACGACCCAATCGTGTTTTCGGGTTACTGCATTTAAATGGCGCTACCATTTGGGTTCGAAGTACGAGCACCAAAAACGTCTTTATAACGTTTTCGGACTTTGAAATTTTACGCTGTGCTTTCTTTAGTGGTTTTACACCCTCCCTAGCGCTCGCCGGCGGTCTAGAGCTCCGAAACTTCGCCCATAAGCTCGCCTCAGAGACCTCTAAACGCCGTGCAAATTTCAAGGAGATTGGATTATTCCAACCGTGCTTTATATGGGGAAAACTGCCGAAAAAACACGCATTTTTTGCACTGTATTTGCACTGTAAAATGGCCATTGAAAATCGACGGCTTCAAGCTCCATTTAAATGCAGTAACCCAAACCCAAAGCGGTTTCCGGTAGCCCATTATCAGTGCCACACGACCCAATCGTGTTTTCGGGTTACTGCATTTAAATGGCGCTACCATCTGGGTTCGAAGTACGAGCACCAAAAACGTCTGTATAACGTTTTCGGACTTTGAAATTTTACGCTGTGCTTTTTTTAGTGGTTTTACACCCGCCCTAGCGCTCGCCGGCGGTCTAGAGCTCTGAAACTTCGCCCATAAGCTTGCCTCAGAGACCTCTAAACGCCGTGCAAATTTCAAAGAGATTGGATTATTCCAGCCGTGCTTTATATAGGGAAAACTGCCGAAAAAACACGCATTTTTGCACTGTATTTGCACTGTAAAATGGCCATTGAAAACCGATGGCTTCAAGCTAGCTCCATTTAAATGCAGTAACCCAAACCAAAAGCGGTTTCCGGTAGCCCATCATCAGTGCCACACGACCCAATCGTGTTTTCGGGTTACTGCATTTAAATGGCGCTACCATCTGGGTTCGAAGTACGAGCACCAAAAACGTCTGTATAACGTTTTCGGACTTTGAAATTTTACGCTGTGCTTTTTTTATTGGTTTTACACCCTCCCTAGCGCTCGCCGGCGGTCTAGAGCTCTGAAACTTCGCCCATAAGCTCGCCTCAGAGACCTCTAAACGCCGTGCAAATTTCAAAGAGATTGGATTATTGCAACCGTGCTTTATATAGGGAAAACTGCCGAAAAAACACGCATTTTTTGCACTGTATTTGCACTGGCCATTGCAAACCGACGGCTTCAAGCTCCATTTAAATGCAGTAACCCAAACCAAAAGAGGTTTCCGGTAGCCCATCATCAGTGCCACACGACCACATCGTGTTTTCGGGTTACTGCATTTAAATGGCGCTACCATCTGGGTTCGAAGTACGAGCACCAAAAACGTCTGTATAACGTTTTCGGACTTTGAAATTTTACGCTGTGGTTTTTTTAGTGGTTTTACACCCGCCCTAGCGCTCGCCGGCGGTCTAGAGCTCTGAAACTTCGCCCATAAGCTCGCCACAAAAACCTCTAAACGCAGTGCAAATTTCAAAGAGATTGGATTATTCCAACCGTGCTTTATATAGAGAAAACTGTCGAAAAAACACGCATTTTTGCACTGTATTTGCACTGTGAAATGGCCATTGAATACCGATGGCTTCAAGCTAGCTCCATTTAAATGCAGTAACCCAAACCAAAAGCGGTTTCCGGTAGCCCATCATCAGTGCCATACGACCCAATCGTGTTTTCGGGTTACTGCATTTAAATGGCGCTACCATCTGGGTTCGAAGTACGAGCACCAAAAACGTCTGTATAACGTTTTCGGACTTTGAAATTTTACGCTGTGCTTTCTTTAGTGGTTTTACACCCGCTCTAGCGATCGCCGGCGGCCAAGAGCTCTGAAACTTCGCCCATAAGCTCGCCTCAGAGACCTCTAAACGTCGTGCAAATTTCAAAGAGATTGGATTATTCCAACCGTGCTTCATATAGGGAAAACTGCCAAAAAACACTTATTTTTCTGCACTGTATTTGCACTGTAAAATGGCCATTGAAAACCGACGGCTTCAAGCTCCATTTAAATGCAGTAACCCAAACCAAAAGCGGTTTCCGGTAGCCCATCATCAGTGCCACACGACCCAATCGTGTTTTCGGGTTACTGCATTTAAATGGCGCTACCATCTGGGTTCGAAGTACGAGCACCAAAAACGTCTGTATAACGTTTTCGGACTTTGAAATTTTACGCTGTGCTTTTTTTTAGTGGCTTTACACCCGCCCTAGCGCTCGCCGGCGGTCTAGAGCTCTTAAATTTCGCCCATAAGCTTGCCTCAGAGACCTCTAAACGCCGTGCAAAGTTCAAAGAGATTGGATTATTCCAACCGTACTTTATATAGGGGAACTGCCGAAACAACACGCATTTTTTGCACTGTATTTGCACTGTAAAATGGCCATTGAAAACCGACGGCTTCAAGCTCCATTTAAATGCAGTAACCCAAACCAAAAGCGGTTTCCGGTATCCCATCATCAGTGCCACACGACCCAATCGTGTTTTCGGGTTACTGCATTTAAATGGCGCTACCATCTGGGTTCGAAGTACGAGCACCAAAAACGTCTGTATAACGTTTTCGGACTTTGAAATTTTACGCTGTGCATTTTTTTAGTGGTTTTACACCCGCCCCCTTGCCTTCGCCGGCGGTCTAGAGCTCTGAAACTTCGCTCATAAGCTCGCCTCAGAGACCTCTAAACGCCGTGCAAATTTCAAAGAGATTGGATTATTCCAACCGTGCTTTATATAGGGAAAACTGCCGAAAAAAAAACACGCATTTTTTGCACTGTATTTGCACTGGCCATTGAAAACCGACGGCTTCAAGCTCCATTTAAATGCAGTAACCCAAACCAAAAGCGGTTTCCGGTAGCCCATCATCAGTGCCACACGACCCAATCGTGTTTTCGGGTTACTGCATTTAAATGGCGCTACCATCTGGGTTCGAAGTACGAGCACCAAAAACGTCTGTATAACGTTTTCGGACTTTGAAATTTTACGCTGTGCTTTTTTTAGTGGTTTTACACCCGCCCTAGCGCTCGCCGGCGGTCTAGAGCTCTGAAACTTCGCCCATGAGCTCGCCTCAGAGACCTCTAAACGCCGTGCAAATTTCAAAGAGATTGGATTATTCCAACCGTGCTTTATATAGGGAAAACTGCCGAAAAAAAAACAAGCATTTTTTGCACTGTATTTACACTGGCCATTGGAAACCGACGGCTTCAAGCTCCATTTAAATGCAGTAACCCAAACCAAAAGAGGTTTCCGGTAGCCCATTATGAGTGCCACACGACCCAATCGTGTTTTCGGGTTACTGCATTTAAATGGCGCTACCATCTGGGTTCGAAGTACGAGCACCAAAAACGTCTGTATAACGTTTTCGGACTTTGAAATTTTAGGCTGTGCTTTTTTTTGTGGTTTTACACCCGCCCCCTTGCGCTCGCCGGCGGTCTAGAGCTCTGAAACTTCGCTCATAAGCTCGACGCAATTAAGCCGCGAATTTATATTACACAGCGTAAAATGACATTTCTAATAATCCAATATCTTTGAAATTTGCACGGTGTTTAGAGCTCTTTTAGGTGAGCTTATGCTCCAAATTTCAAAGTTCTAGACCGTCAGGAACCTATTAAACCGGGTGTTAAACACTACATTAAATAGCGAAAAATGACTAAGTGTGAAAACGCAATACAAACGTTTGCTGGGTGCTCGTACTTACAGCCCCGACCCAAGCGCCATTTAAATGCAATGAGCCTAAAAATCCTGCGGGTCGTGTGCAACTGATGGTGGACTACCTGAAACCAGTTTTGGTTTGAGTTACTGCATTTAAATGGAGCTTACATCCGACGGTTTTCAATAGGCATTTCACTGGGCAATTAAGTCGCGAATTTATGATCAAACACGAGAAAACGTGCATTTCTAATAATCCAATATCTTTGAAATTTGCACGGTGTTTAGAGATCTTTTAGGTGAGCTTATGGTCAAAATTTCAAAGTTCTAGACCGTCAGAAACCTATTAAACCGGGTGTAAAACCCTATATTACACAGCGTAAAATGACCGAGTTGGTAAGGCACGCTCAAGAGTAAACATATATTTCTAATAATCCAATATCTTTGAAATTTGCACGGTGCTTAGAGTTTTTTTTAGGTGAGCTTATGCTCCAAATTTCAAAGCTCTAGACCGTCAGGAACCTATTTAACCGGGTGTAAAACAATACATTACATAGCGAAAAATGACTAAGTGTGAAACCGCAGAATAAAGTCATAAAAAAAACTGTCCGGTGCCGGGTTTTGAACCCGGGGCTCCCGGGTGAAAGACCACTATCCTAACCACTACACTACGAAAGGTCTGTTGTGAACAGTGAATTTAAATAAGCCTTATAAAATCGCATTGTACAGGGCAGGTAATCCACGCTAAAGAATCGATGTACTATAGCGTACTGAAAGACCTCCGAGATTCTTGGGTTCCAGCAGGTTGGGAGATCTGAAGCTCAGCTGGATCTTCTCTATGTTCCCTGCAAGTTTGCGAGCGTTGACCATAAAGATATGGCTTACCCAATATATGCATTTAAAGTTGTTTGCTATGTAAACGTTATGCTGACCTATGCTAGGAGCACCAACTTTGAACCTATAGGCCAGGAAAACTGTTGAGCAGTAAGCCGAAAAACCTGGCAGGTCGTGTTCATTGGATGTTTGGCGACCTAAAAGCATGCTTTGTTGCAGCTACTGCAATTAAATGGAGCTTCCATCCATCGGTTTTCAATGGGCATTTCATAGCGCAATTAAGCCGCGAATTTATATTACACAGCGTAAAATGACATTTCTAATAATCCAATATCTTTGAAATTTGCACGGTGTTTAGAGCTTTTTTAGGTGAGCTTATGCTCCAAATTTCAAAGTTCTAGACCGTCAGGAACCTATTATACCGGGTGTTAAACACTACATTAAATAGCGAAAAATGACTAAGTGTGAAAACGCAATACAAACGTTTGCTGGGTGCTCGTACTTACAGCCCCGACCCAAGCGCCATTTAAATGCAATGAGCCTAAAAATCCTGCGGGTCGTGTGCAACTGATGGTGGACTACCTGAAACCAGTTTTGGTTTGAGTTACTGCATTTAAATGGAGCTTACATCCGAAGGTTTTCAATAGGCATTTCACTGGGCAATTAAGTCGCGAATTTATGATCAAACACGAGAAAACGTGCATTTCTAATAATCCAATATCTTTGAAATTTGCACGGTGTTTAGAGATCTTTTAGGTGAGCTTATGGTCAAAATTTCAAAGTTCTAGACCGTCAGAAACCTATTAAACCGGGTGTAAAACCCTATATTACACAGCGTAAAATGACCGAGTTGGTAAGGCACGCTCAAGAGTAAACATATATTTCTAATAATCCAATATCTTTGAAATTTGCACGGTGCTTAGAGTTTTTTTAGGTGAGCTTATGCTCCAAATTTCAAAGCTCTAGACCGTCAGGAACCTATTTAACCGGGTGTAAAACAATACATTACATAGCGAAAAATGACTAAGTGTGAAACCGCAGAATAAAGTCATAAAAAAACCTTTCCGGTGCCGGGTTTCGAACCCGTGGCTCCCGGGTGAAAGACCACTATCCTAACCACTACACTACGAAAGGTCTGTTGTGAACAGTGAATTTAAATAAGCCTTATAAAATCGCATTGTACAGGGCAGGTAATCCACGCTAAAGTATCGATGTACTATAGCGTACTGAAAGACCTCCGGGATTCTTGGGTTCCAGCAGGTTGGGAGATCTGAAGCTCAGCTGGATCTTCTCTATGTTCCCTGCAAGTTTGCGAGCGTTGACCATAAAGATATGGCTTACCCAATATATGCATTTAAAGTTGTTTGCTATGTAAACGTTATGCTGACCTATGCTAGGAGCACCAACTTTGAACCTATAGGCCAGGAAAACTGTTTTGCAGTAAGCCGAAAAACCTGGCAGGTCGTGTTCATTGGATGTTTGTCGACCTAAAAGCATGCTTTGTTGCAGCTACTGCAATTAAATGGAGCTTCCATCCATCGGTTTTCAATGGGCATTTCATAGCGCAATTTAGCCGCGAATTTATATTACACAGCGTAAAATGACATTTCTAATAATTCAATATCTTTGAAATTTGCACGGTGTTTAGAGCTCTTTTAGGTGAGCTTATGCTCCAAATTTCAAAGTTCTAGACCGTCAGGAACCTATTAAACCGGGTGTTAAACACTACATTAAATAGCGAAAAATGACTAAGTGTGAAAACGCAATACAAACGTTTGCTGGGTGCTCGTACTTACAGCCCCGACCCAAGCGCCATTTAAATGCAATGAGCCTAAAAATCCTGCGGGTCGTGTGCAACTGATGGTGGACTACCTGAAACCAGTTTTGGTTTGAGTTACTGCACTTAAATGGAGCTTACATCCGACGGTTTTCAATAGGCATTTCACTGGGCAATTAAGTCGCGAATTTATGATCAAACACGAGAAAACGTGCATTTCTAATAATCCAATATCTTTGATATTTGCACGGTGTTTAGAGATCTTTTAGGTGAGCTTATGGTCAAAATTTCAAAGTTCTAGACCGTCAGAAACCTATTAAACCGGGTGTAAAACCCTATATTACACAGCGTAAAATGACCGAGTTGGTAAGGCACGCTCAAGAGTAAACATATATTTCTAATAATCCAATATCTTTGAAATTTGCACGGTGCTTAGAGCTTTTTTAGGTGAGCTTATGCTCCAAATTTCAAAGCTCTAGACCGTCAGGAACCTATTTAACCGGGTGTAAAACAATACATTACATAGCGAAAAATGACTAAGTGTGAAACCGCAGAATAAAGTCATAAAAAAACTGTCCGGTGCCGGGTTTCGAACCCGGGGCTCCCGGGTGAAAGACCACTATTCTAACCACTACACTACGAAAGGTCTGTTGTGAACAGTGAATTTAAATAAGCCTTATAAAATCGCATTGTACAGGGCAGGTAATCCACGCTAAAGTATCGATGTACTATAGCGTACTGAAAGACCTCCGGGATTCTTGGGTTCCAGCAGGTTGGGAGATCTGAAGCTCAGCTGGATCTTCTCTATGTTCCCTGCAAGTTTGCGAGCGTTGACCATAAAGATATGGCTTACCCAATATATGCATTTAAAGTTGTTTGCTATGTAAACGTTATGCTGACCTATGCTAGGAGCACCAACTTTGAACCTATAGGCCAGGAAAACTGTTGTGCAGTAAGCCGAAAAACCTGGCAGGTCGTGTTCATTGGATGTTTGGCGACCTAAAAGCATGCTTTGTTGCAGCTACTGCAATTAAATGGAGCTTCCATCCATCGGTTTTCAATGGGCATTTCATAGCGCAATTAAGCCGCGAATTTATATTACACAGCGTAAAATGACATTTCTAATAATCCAATATCTTTGAAATTTGCACGGTGTTTAGAGCTCTTTTAGGTGAGCTTATGCTCCAAATTTCAAAGTTCTAGACCGTCAGGAACCTATTAAACCGGGTGTTAAACACTACATTAAATAGCGAAAAATGACTAAGTGTGAAAACGCAATACAAACGTTTGCTGGGTGCTCGTACTTACAGCCCCGACCCAAGCGCCATTTAAATGCAATGAGCCTAAAAATCCTGCGGGTCGTGTGCAACTGATGGTGGACTACCTGAAACCAGTTTTGGTTTGAGTTACTGCATTTAAATGGAGCTTACATCCGACGGTTTTCAATAGGCATTTCACTGGGCAATTAAGTCGCGAATTTATGATCAAACACGAGAAAACGTGCATTTCTAATAATCTAATATCTTTGAAATTTGCACGGTGTTTAGAGATCTTTTAGGTGAGCTTATGGTCAAAATTTCAAAGTTCTAGACCGCCAGAAACCTATTAAACCGGGTGTAAAACCATATATTACACAGCGTAAAATGACCGAGTTGGTAAGGCACGCTCAAGAGTAAACATATATTTCTAATAATCCAATATCTTTGAAATTTGCACGGTGCTTAGAGCTTTTTTAGGTGAGCTTATGCTCCAAATTTCAAAGCTCTAGACCGTCAGGAACCTATTTAACCGGGTGTAAAACAATACATTACATAGCGAAAAATGACTAAGTGTGAAACCGCAGAATAAAGTCATAAAAAAAAACTGTCCGGTGCCGGGTATCGAACCCGGGGCTCCCGGGTGAAAGACCACTATACTAACCACTACACTACGAAAGGTCTGTTGTGAACAGTGAATTTAAATAAGCCTTATAAAATCGCATTGTACAGGGCAGGTAATCCACGCTAAAGTATCGATGTACTATAGCGTACTGAAAGACCTCCGGGATTCTTGGGTTCCAGCAGGTTGGGAGATCTGAAGCTCAGCTGGATCTTCTCTATGTTCCCTGCAAGTTTGCGAGCGTTGACCATAAAGATATGGCTTACCCAATATATGCATTTAAAGTTGTTTGCTATGTAAACGTTATGCTGACCTATGCTAGGAGCACCAACTTTGAACCTATAGGCCAGGAAAACTGTTGTGCAGTAAGCCGAAAAACCTGGCAGGTCGTGTTCATTGGATGTTTGGCGACCTAAAAGCATGCTTTGTTGCAGCTACTGCAATTAAATGGAGCTTCCATCCATCGGTTTTCAATGGGCATTTCATAGCGCAATTAAGCTGCGAATTTATATTACACAGCGTAAAATGACATTTCTAATAATCCAATATCTTTGAAATTTGCACGGTGTTTAGAGCTCTTTTAGGTGAGCTTATGCTCCAAATTTCAAAGTTCTAGACCGTCAGGAACCTATTAAACCGGGTGTTAAACACTACATTAAATAGCGAAAAATGACTAAGTGTGAAAACGCAATACAAACGTTTGCTGGGTGCTCGTACTTACAGCCCCGACCCAAGCGCCATTTAAATGCAATGAGCCTAAAAATCCTGCGGGTCGTGTGCAACTGATGGTGGACTACCTGAAACCAGTTTTGGTTTGAGTTACTGCATTTAAATGGAGCTTACATCCGACGGTTTTCAATAGGCATTTCACTGGGCAATTAAGTCGCGAATTTATGATCAAACACGAGAAAACGTGCATTTCTAATAATCCAATATCTTTGAAATTTGCACGGTGTTTAGAGATCTTTTAGGTGAGCTTATGGTCAAAATTTCAAAGTTCTAGACCGTCAGAAACCTATTAATCGGGTGTAAAACCCTATATTACACAGCGTAAAATGACCGAGTTGGTAAGGCACGCTCAAGAGTAAACATATATTTCTAATAATCCAATATCTTTGAAATTTGCACGGTGCTTAGAGCTTTTTTAGGTGAGCTTATGCTCCAAATTTCAAAGCTCTAGACCGTCAGGAACCTATTTAACCGGGTGTAAAACAATACATTACATAGCGAAAAATGACTAAGTGTGAAACCGCAGAATAAAGTCATAAAAAAAACTGTCCGGTGCCGGGTTTCGAACCCGGGGCTCCCGGGTGAAAGACCACTATTCTAACCACTACACTACGAAAGGTCTGTTGTGAACAGTGAATTTAAATAAGCCTTATAAAATCGCATTGTACAGGGCAGGTAATCCACGCTAAAGTATCGATGTACTATAGCGTACTGAAAGACCTCCGGGATTCTTGGGTTCCAGCAGGTTGGGAGATCTGAAGCTCAGCTGGATCTTCTCTATGTTCTCTGCAAGTTTGCGAGCGTTGACCATAAAGATATGGCTTACCCAATATATGCATTTAAAGTTGTTTGCTATGTAAACGTTATGCTGACCTATGCTAGGAGCACCAACTTTGAACCTATAGGCCAGGAAAACTGTTGTGCAGTAAGCCGAAAAACCTGGCAGGTCGTGTTCATTGGATGTTTGGCGACCTAAAAGCATGCTTTGTTGTAGCTACTGCAATTAAATGGAGCTTCCATCCATCGGTTTTCAATGGGCATTTCATAGCGCAATTAAGCCGCGAATTTATATTACACAGCGTAAAATGACATTTCTAATAATCCAATATCTTTGAAATTTGCACGGTGTTTAGAGCTCTTTTAGGTGAGCTTATGCTCCAAATTTCAAAGTTCTAGACCGTCAGGAACCTAATAAACCGGGTGTTAAACACTACATTAAATAGCGAAAAATGACTTAGTGTAAAAACGCAATACAAACGTTTGCTGGGTGCTCGTACTTACAGCCCCGACCCAAGCGCCATTTAAATGCAATGAGCCTAAAAATCCTGCGGGTCGTGTGCAACTGATGGTGGACTACCTGAAACCAGTTTTGGTTTGAGTTACTGCATTTAAATGGAGCTTACATCCGACGGTTTTCAATAGGCATTTCACTGGGCAATTAAGTCGCGAATTTATGATCAAACACGAGAAAACGTGCATTTCTAATAATCCAATATCTTTGAAATTTGCACGGTGTTTAGAGATCTTTTAGGTGAGCTTATGGTCAAAATTTCAAAGTTCTAGACCGTCAGAAACCTATTAAACCGGGTGTAAAACCCTATATTACACAGCGTAAAATGTCCGAGTTGGTAAGGCACGCTCAAGAGTAAACATATATTTCTAATAATCCAATATCTTTGAAATTTGCACGGTGCTTAGACCTTTTTTAGGTGAGCTTATGCTCCAAATTTCAAAGCTCTAGACCGCCAGGAACCTATTTACCGGGTGTAAAACAATACATTACATAGCGAAAAATGACTAAGTGTGAAACCGCAGAATAAAGTCATAAAAAAAACTGTCCGGTGCCGGGTTTCGAACCCGGGGCTCCCGGGTGAAAGACCACTATTCTAACCACTACACTACGAAAGGTCTGTTGTGAACAGTGAATTTAAATAAGCCTTATAAAATCGCATTGTACAGGGCAGGTAATCCACGCTAAAGTATCGATGTACTATAGCGTACTGAAAGACCTCCGGGATTCTTGGGTTCCAGCAGGTTGGGAGATCTGAAGCTCAGCTGGATCTTCTCTATGTTCCCTGCAAGTTTGCGAGCGTTGACCATAAAGATATGGCTTACCCAATATATGCATTTAAAGTTGTTTGCTATGTAAACGTTATGCTGACCTATGCTAGGAGCACCAACTTTGAACCTATAGGCCAGGAAAACTGTTGTGCAGTAAGCCGAAAAACCTGGCAGGTCGTGTTCATTGGATGTTTGGCGACCTAAAAGCATGCTTTGTTGCAGCTACTGCAATTAAATGGAGCTTCCATCCATCGGTTTTCAATGGGCATTTCATAGCGCAATTAAGCCGCGAATTTATATTACACAGCGTAAAATGACATTTCTTATAATCCAATATCTTTGAAATTTGCACGGTGTTTAGAGCTCTTTTAGGTGAGCTTATGCTCCAAATTTCAAAGTTCTAGACCGTCAGGAACCTAATAAACCGGGTGTTAAACACTACATTAAATAGCGAAAAATAACTTAGTGTAAAAACGCAATACAAACGTTTGCTGGGTGCTCGTACTTACAGCCCCGACCCAAGCGCCATTTAAATGCAATGAGCCTAAAAATCCTGCGGGTCGTGTGCAACTGATGGTGGACTACCTGAAACCAGTTTTGGTTTGAGTTACTGCATTTAAATGGAGCTTACATCCGACGGTTTGCAATAGGCATTTCACTGAGCAATTAATTCGCGAATCTTTGATCAAACACGAGAAAACGTGCATTTCTAATAATCCAATATCTTTGAAATTTGCACGGTGTTTGAGATCTTTTAGGTGAGCTTATGGTCAAAATTTCAAAGTTCTAGACCGTCAGAAACCTATTAAACCGGGTGTAAAACCCTATATTACACAGCGTAAAATGACCGAGTTGGTAAGGCACGCTCAAGAGTAAACATATATTTCTAATAATCCAATATCTTTGAAATTTGCACGGTGCTTAGAGCTTTTTTAGGTGAGCTTATGCTCCAAATTTCAGAGCTCTAGACCGTCAGGAACCTATTTAACCGGGTGTAAAACAATACATTACATAGCGAAAAATGACTAAGTGTGAAACCGCAGAATAAAGTCATAAAAAAACTGTCCGGTGCCGGGTTTCGAACCCGGGGCTCCCGGGTGAAAGACCACTATTCTAACCACTACACTACGAAAGGTCTGTTGTGAACAGTGAATTTAAATAAGCCTTACAAGTTTTAGCTTTCCAAAAAGCTAGTCGGTCATTAGCAAATAAATTAAAAGAATAAGTAGGTATGTATTCGTTCATGTATTTACTTTTGGACCAATGTAAGTCAATGATATGGCCAGTTTTCTGTCGATCAAAGTCACACAGACTGTATCTGACAAACTATTTGTGAATTTAGTTGATGTTTCAAGTTTCAAGTTTATTTCCATTTACATTTCTCTGTATGTACAAACATAAACAAGAGAACATATAAACATTGTACAATTCTGTTACTTTAAAGCATGCAAACAAAGTTGAACGGCTGATGTTTGATTTATTGAAACATGAAGAATACGTGTACGGGCTAAAGGCATCAATATAAATAATCATGTCTCTAGTAGACGTAATTTATTTTTTCAGGACGTGTAGAAATAATTACGTTGTTTAAGCACCAGCGAATCTGATGAATATGTTACATTAACGCGAATGCTCAAAGAGGTACCATAGAACTTTCCACAGTTGATACTTATTTGTACATTGAGAGAAAAGCCATGCTTATAATATTCAGTATTCATTACCAACATTCATAAAATGTAGTTTTAGTTGGTTCAGCAGATCTCGTCAAACTTGAAGTTGACGAGCGTTAAAAGACAGTAAACAATAAATTAGGATGCTGATGCATTTATTACTTTCACTTAAGCTTTATGCTGCTATTATCTTTTGTTTTTGTTTGAACGATTTTCTGTAAAACTATTAAAGGAACTCAAGAAGCACTATTTGTATTTAAATTAATCTATCATCATAAAAATTGTCGTTATGCCACTGTTCTGAAAACAACTTTTTCTTTACTTTAAAGGCTGGTTTTGCATTCCTTGCAGTATATTCTAGTAGATCGCCCTTACATAGAAGTGATAGTGCTTGTGTTGTCTACCTTACTGTACTTGTCAAAATAATGTTATCGTTAAGTATCCCAAGACCGAAATCAGATCCGTTATATTGCATGTGTATGGGGAAGCAGTCATTGGGGTCACGGGCATCCCCGGAAATCTTTTACATACATATATAAAACATGCGCTCTCTCTATCTTCCTCTCTTCTTTTTCGCTGCGTGGGGAGGCTGTGTTTTTTGAGTGTGGCTATTCCTGATATGCATATGTTGCTTTTTTTTTTACAAGTAAAACTCAATTTGGATTGCAACTGCGACGAGTCCAACCGTTCACTATAGACCCCAAGAAGAGAACGCATAGATATGTGCGGTTTTGAGAGGGAATATGGGAATCAAAATAAATCAATTCGTATTTCGTTAATAATGCATATATTCAAGGGCAAGTTTTGAACTTTATGGCGGCGAAAGTTTTGTAACATAAATTAAATAGTTAAAGTTTAAATGATAAAAATACAGAAGCACGTATAGAATGGTTACCAAGTTTCTATTTCAAAACAATCGTTTAAGTTTTGTTTTCTTAAAATAGATTAAAAGGTCACTTTGAAAACCACCGAAGACGAAAAATGTGAAAATATTACAGGCTTGGTTTCATTGAGCCTGTTAAAGACTTTAAAGCATATCAAAAACATAAAATACCGCATCGTAATTAGAGCTCCAACTTGGATATTAAAAGGACAGGGAAATAGATAGATCTAAAAAAAACATGGCAGTTTTTGTGCAACAAGCTCAAAACGAGGCACTTTTATGCAAATCTTTGAGAAAGAGCATAATACATGTATATAAATGTCCCTCTAAATGAGTAATTGCGAATAAAAGATAAAATGTAATGTTCATAACTAATGAAGACATGGGTAGTCATCAAACCAACTAGGTTTAAACTCTCGCATCTCAGGTTATTTCAATAGTGCGCTCGTGAAATGCAAAAGTGTGTAATTATGGATTGAAATTATATTTCAACAAATTTGACTAACTAAGTACTTGTAACTGAGGTAACGTGTCGCCATTTATCCTATAAATTGATATCAGAGAAGTTCAATAAACAAAATCATTATTGATGCTTCCACGCTGAATGTGTAATCATAACCTCATGTGGCCATCCTAGTCGTTTATCTCTCTCGTCCGCAGCTTATTGGTCGTATTGATGACTGTCTTTTAGCGTAGCGCCGCCCAATTGACTACACTTATGAAATTAGATAAAAATATTGCCCATGCTGATCTCCTATGTTTATTTTAAACAATGGCCATGTCACATTCGCTAAACCTCCGGTATCTTTTGATAGCATTCACATAATTTGCACTGGAAATCGCAAACAAATGGCAAAATCGCTGATCTCCCCTTTTTGTTTACTTTAAACAATGATCACCTCACTTCGCTAAACTTCCGTTAACTTCTGAGAACATTCGCAACATTTGCACTGGAAAGCGCAAAAAGCAAAATCTCTCTTCAAAAGACAATATTTTGACAATTAAGCAAGTTCTGAGCATTCGTTTCCTCCTAAATGCTTGTTTAAAACATCTCCTCGATTACTATAAGCCTCTACTGTTTCACGAACGTTTGTTTGGTGATTTATACCACAAGAAAGAAATTTTCAAAATTAACACATGGGTAGAAGTGTTCATCAATTTTCAAAGTCAATGCATGGACATGAGTTTTTTTGAAACCCGCATAATGCCATCTAACATGGCATACACTGAAATTGACATCATTAAAACTAACAAACAAAAACAGGAAAATGTGCGAGAACCACCAATATTACATGTTTAAGTTCAGCATTCTAACGAAATTGTTGAAGATCAGAATAGTAAATTTAATAATTTGAGTCCCTGTCAGGCTGCTCATCCCCCCACCCTAGGACAGTGACGAAATTTGGTTGTTGAACTCTAGATTTTGGAATACATTTTTGGTTGAAAGTGTATGCTAATGACCGACTAGCTTTTTGTAAACTTTTGTTTACAGACAGCCTTTCCCGCAAAAGTCGGAGCGTGCTCGATTGGAAATTCCGACATTTAGAACAGGGAGAACTCCAATCGAGTGCGTCGGAACTGTGTTCTGGCTGCGTTCTACCCATTCCATCGAAATAGGTGGTGTGAATCGGTCAGTGTTTAAACTGCACCAAACTGAAATATTTTTAGATACTGTTTTTTTTTTGCCATAAAGTAAGATAATGGTTACATTTCAGTACTATGCCAAGAATTTCACCAACGTAAATACCAGAAATAGTGTTATTTTTCAGTAAATTATAAATATTGCTTTTTGTTGACTGATCTAAAAACTAGGAAAACTTAGTTGAACTATAAAGTATGGCTTATTAAGACCATTAGGAGTTCTTTAGACTTCAAAAGATATAATAAACATGCAATTATGTAACACTTTTCATAACAAGAAAAGTATAACACAGACGTGTTATATGTGGACGACATTTAAAGAAGTTAGATGTTGGGTGTAAGAGTTCATGCAGGTATTAGCATAGCACTAACCACATTAAATGAATTTGCTCTATTTAAATTCAACATTATCTTTCAAAATTGTCCTACCACGTACATGGCAATTCCTTTGGTACTTTCAGGATGAAAAATCTATACTAACTTTCTATATTCAGCATCTTGATCCCGTAAACCAGGGGGGGGGGGGGGGGGGGGGGAATGGGAGGGGATGGGGATGAGTCACAATTATTCTTAACAACAGAAAAAGACCTACAAAAAATGGTTATACAATCATTATTTACTTTATAGACACGAAATCGCCCACTTGTAAAACAGAAACCCACTAGAACCGTCAATTTCAACATCAAAAACATTTGTAAACAAAGAACCATCATAATGTAGGTCACATTCACGCGCCGAAAATCAAGTCATAGGATTGCCAATATTCGTAAACAGAACACAAACTTCAATATCATCCAAGAATAACTATCTGAACAATGTCTCTTACTACATGTACACTCTTTCTATCACTGCTTACAAAAATAAACTTTCAATTCGCATAATTAAAAGAAAACACCGACTAATCGATCTATTTATATAATCTATACATGTACATGTATATATTTATATTTATAGTTAAGGGGAGATAATTCAATTCAATATTTATATTTATATACTCAATTATAAATAGCTTGACCTTGAACTTAACGTACAAACGACATGGTTCCCGTTCATTACTCAACGATCTATATATAAAGCCGGGGGCATAGTATAAAGTATGGTGTGGAGTCTTGGAGTGGAGTCTTGGAGTGGAGTCGGGAGTCTGACCTTGGAGCTGAATTTTGGAGCTGAATTTTTGGAGTGACAATTTGGAGTCTGACCTTGGAGTTGGTTTAGTCTTAGTTTTGAAATATTTCATGACAATGATATTCTTTTTTATCTGTAGCGGGCATGGGTTCAAATCTTAAAGTAAACATACTTATTATTTTATGTAATAAGCATGTTTCAGTACACACGAATGTCTTCTAAGCTATTTATGATCAATATTTTTAATTGCACTTTAATAATAGGTAATTACGACTTTCTTTTTTTTTAGCAACACAATGTTAAGTTTGCTGATCTGCATGTGTTAAAAAACTGTGCGGTGTTTTAAGATTTTAACAAAAAATAATTAAAGAATGCCTTGCAAGTTGATAATAATCTTCATACCAGTAGTAATATTGTATGGTATTTTACATTTTTAACATGTATTTTTTATCTCAAGAGTACAATTTGGGCAGAATATACCTTAAACTATTTTAAATTTCTATTTTTTTGACAGCAATTTTTTCTGAAATCATAAACAATAATTGTCATTATTTTTATATCTGCCGAGGACTTAAAGCCTTCTTTCATTATGATTATCAGTTTAAAAGGTAAAAAGTAATGTTCAAAGAACAGTTTTCAGAAACAATACTGTAGAACTGGTTTTTATTCACGTTAGTTTTATTTTCGCTAATATTCGCGAATCGTTTACCTAGTGAATTCATACATATCGCAAATATATGATGAGTTTTGATATATCCGATAATTCTGCGAAAAGAGGCAACTTTAACAGAACTGATAATCACTTTAAACGCCGCATAAAATTCCTTTTTGGCCACAATTCAGTTATTTGATTTAATTACTTATGAAATCGTGATCACGGTAATAAATTATCCTTATATACTTACGATTTCGAGTCTTACGACGTCGCAAGTTCATAAATACGCGAATAATGAAAATTGGTGATTTTTTTTATGAAAATCGCGAAATTTTCTCCACGCGAAATTAATGCGTTTTACAGTTTATTATTCTTACATCCCATGACATCTATCACAAAATATGGATGCACCTGCACTTTTTGTAATGAGTCAACCTTGTTATGGCAGGAACCCATAAGTGTCAAGATTAGATCATTGTTTTTCTTGAAATTCTCTTGGGCTGTCATGGTGCCTTGAACTGACCATTTAGCATGTCATATAACTGAGCAGTATCACTGGCAGGAACATAGAGAGAACATTGTTTGAACCATTATTGACCTATTAATTTGGAGAAGACATACCCAACAAAACATTTATTGTACAAGAAACAAATCTGAATATTTAATGTCATTAATGTTGGCCATTTTATGTTGTTTCCATCAATTGATTTTCTAACTGGTTTGCATAAAAGTAAATAACTTGATTATACATGATCAGCATGCTAATATATATATTGCATACTTCAAGGTTTGAGATCCTTCATGTATTCATATTGCATCACAGTTGTTTTATTGAAATGAAAGTACAACTTTATACTAACAAATGATATTTAATTATTTTAATATAAACAATTGTTGTAATACATTTGTATTAATCACAGGTTTGCTTTATTAAATGTTTTATTAAAGCTGTAAAAATTCCCATTCCATAAGAACACCTTGAATTTACCTTAGAACAGATGTTTTATTGCTAAAGCTTAAGTTCAGTCTAATTGTCGAATAATGATTTAAGGTACACCAAGAGTTAATGTCCAGCGTCTATCATCTCAGTTCCCTAGAGACTGTCTCTGCTCCAATTAACACAGAAAAAAGCTCTGCAGACATTGTGTTATGAAGTTTCTTGAATTTTGACAGTTATTTATAAAAATCACATATCTAGTTGTCCTAAAGAAAACAAACACTGTCCACAAGTATCCCAGACTGGGACAAATTTATAGGGGATCATATTATTTAACTCCAAGACTCCACTCCAAGACTCCACTCCATACTTTATACTATGCCAAAGCCGGGCCACATGGTTCTCAGCATTCGCTAGCGCCGGCCTAATTGTACTATAGTAAATATAATCAAGTAATAGTTACATAGTAATAATATATTATGACCCATCATTCGTCCAGAAAACCTATCATGATTCTGTTCCGACATCCAATCTCACTCGTTTGGCAGATTCTTAGACTCTTTCTCCGTCGTTATCAGAAAATAAACGACTGTTGTAAACCAAAAAACTAGAGGCCTCTGATTGGCTTCTGGATTACGTCAAACCTGTTCTCTGTATCTATTTAAAAAAAAAATTTCTCCAGCTTCTTATCAACTAAACCTATTGCTCATTACAATAATTCGACATAACACTTGATTAGAGAGTAAATATAAACCATTTGTAAAACAGAAAAGAAGAGGTACAGCTTATACTGTATTAAACCAGCATCTAGAAGGTGTAAACGTCGCCCTGAACGACAGGATATGGCAAACAGTGTGCAGTATTTGTGCAACTCGAATGGTTAACATTTAAACCCCCGACGCACTACGCCAGCAGTGGTTACAAGCGTCGTAACAATACAGATACAGATCTCATCATAATATGCATTCCAAACATATGAATGGCAATAAATCAGTGACCGACATTTAAGTGGCATCAAATTGCTATCAGCAACTCTGCTGTGATAACGGTAAACATACATCTTGTAATATGACTCCGAGTTCGTTGTATTTTTAAATCTAACACCAACTGGTGTTGTTAATCTCCAGCAGCAGTATGTACTTTACTTGCAAGCTTGGGGAATACCGCCTATTTTAAACCTCGAGGAAAGATAACTGAAGCTCGCTAAGGATTCTCTGGCGACTATAATCGCCAGACAAAATTGGTTTACTACTGTCGCTGTCTGCTGAAAGTACAGACATGCGCAGTGAAACAGTCAAGCAGATTCTGTGGAAGAGTCGGAATTTGATTCTGGCACAGTTCCGACAGCCCAATCGAGCACGCCCGGATATTCATTAGTCTCCAAGAAAAACATAAACGATGTCTTGCTTTTGACCAACAAAATCAATATAACGGATTGAATTTATTTCATATATGGGATCATCCTGAACAGTTGTTTGAATCAAATAACGTAACAGTTCAATTTATACACAAATAATATTTTGCTATGAAGGTTTTCATCACGTGACTTTCTAAAAAAAGACGCATAACATTTTTTCTACACCCTGTAGAAAATACAACACATGTATCTTTATATAATTTAACATGTCGTTATATATCGGCTCAAATTCTGATTTGATGTTACTACAACGTCCAGATATTGTTTCATCAACATTTAGAAGACTTTTCTTGCAAATAGGGGGAACGGAATAGCATTCCCAAGCTCTAGACGGGCGGCTTTGTCTAAAGTGACCACGTCCGGTGCCGCTGTTAACCGGTGTTACCCTTCAAAGTTCAAGTTTGGTCCATTATAATATGTCGGTCATCAGGATGACCGACAATAAAATCGCATTGTACAGGGCAGGTAATCCACGCTAAAGTATCGATGTACTATAGCGTACTGAAAGACCTCCGGGATTCTTGGGTTCCAGTAGGTTGGGAGATCTGAAGCTCAGCTGGATCTTCTCTATGTTCCCTGCAAGTTTGCGAGCGTTGACCATAAAGATATGGCTTACCCAATATATGCATTTAAAGTTGTTTGCTATGTAAACGTTATGCTGACCTATGCTAGGAGCACCAACTTTGAACCTATAGGCCAGGAAAACTGTTGTGCAGTAAGCCGAAAAACCTCGCAGGTCGTGTTCATTGGATGTTTGGCGACCTAAAAGCGTGCTTTGTTGCAGCTACTGCAATTAAATGGAGCTTCCATCCATCGGTTTTCAATGGGCATTTCATAGCGCAATTAAGCCGCGAATTTATATTACACAGCGTAAAATGACATTTCTAATAATCCAATATCTTTGAAATTTGCACGGTGTTTAGAGCTCTTTTAGGTGAGCTTATGCTCCAAATTTCAAAGTTCTAGACCGTCAGGAACCTATTAAACCGGGTGTTAAACACTACATTAAATAGCGAAAAATGACTAAGTGTGAAAACGCAATACAAACGTTTGCTGGGTGCTCGTACTTACAGCCCCGACCCAAGCGCCATTTAAATGCAATGAGCCTAAAAATCCTGCGGGTCGTGTGCAACTGATGGTGGACTACCTGAAACCAGTTTTGGTTTGAGTTACTGCATTTAAATGGAGCTTACATCCGACGGTTTGCAATAGGCATTTCACTGAGCAATTTATTCGCGAATTTTTTTATCAAACACGAGAAAACGTGCATTTCTAATAATCCAATATCTTTGAAATTTGCACGGTGTTTTGAGATCTTTTAGGTGAGCTTATGGTCAAAATTTCAAAGTTCTAGACCGTCAGAAACCTATTAAACCGGGTGTAAAACCCTATATTACACAGCGTAAAATGACCGAGTTGGTAAGGCACGCTCAAGAGTAAACATATATTTCTAATAATCCAATATCTTTGAAATTTGCACGGTGCTTAGAGCTTTTTTAGGTGAGCTTATGCTCCAAATTTCAAAGCTCTAGACCGTCAGGAACCTATTTAACCGGGTGTAAAACAATACATTACATAGCGAAAAATGACTAAGTGTGAAACCGCAGAATAAAGTCATAAAAAAACTGTCCGGTGCCGGGTTTCGAACCCGGGGCTCCCGGGTGAAAGACCACTATTCTAACCACTACACTACGAAAGGTCTTTTGTGAACAGTGAATTTAAATAAGCCTTATAAAATCGCATTGTACAGGGCAGGTAATCCACGCTAAAGTATCGATGTACTATAGCGTACTGAAAGACCTCCGGGATTCTTGGGTTCCAGCAGGTTGGGAGATCTGAAGCTCAGCTGGATCTTCTCTATGTTCCCTGCAAGTTTGCGAGCGTTGACCATAAAGATATGGCTTACCCAATATATGCATTTAAAGTTGTTTGCTATGTAAACGTTATGCTGACCTATGCTAGGAGCACCAACTTTGAACCTATAGGCCAGGAAAACTGTTGTGCAGTAAGCCGAAAAACCTGGCAGGTCGTGTTCATTGGATGTTTGGCGACCTAAAAGCGTGCTTTGTTGCAGCTACTGCAATTAAATGGAGCTTCCATCCATCGGTTTTCAATGGGCATTTCATAGCGCAATTAAGCCGCGAATTTATATTACACAGCGTAAAATGACATTTCTAATAATCCAATATCTTTGAAATTTGCACGGTGTTTAGAGCTCTTTTAGGTGAGCTTATGCTCCAAATTTCAAAGTTCTAGACCGTCAGGAACCTATTAAACCGGGTGTTAAACACTACATTAAATAGCGAAAAATGACTAAGTGTGAAAACGCAATACAAACGTTTGCTGGGTGCTCGTACTTACAGCCCCGACCCAAGCGCCATTTAAATGCAATGAGCCTAAAAATCCTGCGGGTCGTGTGCAACTGATGGTGGACTACCTGAAACCAGTTTTGGTTTGAGTTACTGCATTTAAATGGAGCTTACATCCGACGGTTTGCAATAGGCATTTCACTGGGCAATTAATTCGCGAATTTTTTATCAAACACGAGAAAACGTGCATTTCTAATAATCCAATATCTTTGAAATTTGCACGGTGTTTAGAGATCTTTTAGGTGAGCTTATGGTCAAAATTTCAAAGTTCTAGACCGTCAGAAACCTATTAAACCGGGTGTAAAACCCTATATTACACAGCGTAAAATGACCGAGTTGGTAAGGCACGCTCAAGAGTAAACATATATTTCTAATAATCCAATATCTTTGAAATTTGCACGGTGCTTAGAGCTTTTTTAGGTGAGCTTATGCTCCAAATTTCAAAGCTCTAGACCGTCAGGAACCTATTTAACCGGGTGTAAAACAATACATTACATAGCGAAAAATGACTAAGTGTGAAACCGCAGAATAAAGTCATAAAAAAACTGTCCGGTGCCGGGTTTCGAACCCGGGGCTCCCGGGTGAAAGACCACTATTCTAACCACTACACTACGAAAGGTCTTTTGTGAACAGTGAATTTAAATAAGCCTTATAAAATCACATTGTACAGGGCAGGTAATCCACGCTAAAGTATCGATGTACTATAGCGTACTGAAAGACCTCCGGGATTCTTGGGTTCCAGCAGGTTGGGAGATCTGAAGCTCAGCTGGATCTTCTCTATGTTCCCTGCAAGTTTGCGAGCGTTGACCATAAAGATATGGCTTACCCAATATATGCATTTAAAGTTGTTTGCTATGTAAACGTTATGCTGACCTATGCTAGGAGCACCAACTTTGAACCTATAGGCCAGGAAAACTGTTGTGCAGTAAGCCGAAAAACCTGGCAGGTCGTGTTCATTGGATGTTTGGCGACCTAAAAGCGTGCTTTGTTGCAGCTACTGCAATTAAATGGAGCTTCCATCCATCGGTTTTCAATGGGCATTTCATAGCGCAATTAAGCCGCGAATTTATATTACACAGCGTAAAATGACATTTCTAATAATCCAATATCTTTGAAATTTGCACGGTGTTTAGAGCTCTTTTAGGTGAGCTTATGCTCCAAATTTCAAAGTTCTAGACCGTCAGGAACCTATTAAACCGGGTGTTAAACACTACATTAAATAGCGAAAAATGACTAAGTGTGAAAACGCAATACAAACGTTTGCTGGGTGCTCGTACTTACAGCCCCGACCCAAGCGCCATTTAAATGCAATGAGCCTAAAAATCCTGCGGGTCGTGTGCAACTGATGGTGGACTACCTGAAACCAGTTTTGGTTTGAGTTACTGCATTTAAATGGAGCTTACATCCGACGGTTTTCAATAGGCATTTCACTGGGCAATTAAGTCGCGAATTTATGATCAAACACGAGAAAACGTGCATTTCTAATAATCCAATATCTTTGAAATTTGCACGGCGTTTAGAGATCTTTTAGGTGAGCTTATGGTCAAAATTTCAAAGTTCTAGACCGTCAGAAACCTATTAAACCGGGTGTAAAACCCTATATTACACAGCGTAAAATGACCGAGTTGGTAAGGCACGCTCAAGAGTAAACATATATTTCTAATAATCCAATATCTTTGAAATTTGCACGGTGCTTAGAGCTTTTTTAGGTGAGCTTATGCTCCAAATTTCAAAGCTCTAGACCGTCAGGAACCTATTTAACCGGGTGTAAAACAATACATTACATAGCGAAAAATGACTAAGTGTGAAACCGCAGAATAAAGTCATAAAAAGAAACTGTCCGATGCCGGGTTTCGAACCCGGGGCTCCCGGGTGAAAGACCACTATCCTAACCACTACACTACGAAAGGTCTGTTGTGAACAGTGAATTTAAATAAGCCTTATAAAATCGCATTGTACAGGGCAGGTAATCCACGCTAAAGTATCGATGTACTATAGCGTACTGAAAGACCTCCGGGATTCTTGGGTTCCAGCAGGTTGGGAGATCTGAAGCTCAGCTGGATCTTCTCTATGTTCCCTGCAAGTTTGCGAGCGTTGACCATAAAGATATGGCTTACCCAATATATGCATTTAAAGTTGTTTGCTATGTAAACGTTATGCTGACCTATGCTAGGAGCACCAACTTTGAACCTATAGGCCAGGAAAACTGTTGTGCAGTAAGCCGAAAAACCTGGCAGGTCGTGTTCATTGGATGTTTGGCGACCTAAAAGCGTGCTTTGTTGCAGCTACTGCAATTAAATGGAGCTTCCATCCATCGGTTTTCAATGGGCATTTCATAGCGCAATTAAGCCGCGAATTTATATTACACAGCGTAAAATGACATTTCTAATAATCCAATATCTTTGAAATTTGCACGGTGTTTAGAGCTCTTTTAGGTGAGCTTATGCTCCAAATTTCAAAGTTCTAGACCGTCAGGAACCTATTAAACCGGGTGTTAAACACTACATTAAATAGCGAAAAATAACTTAGTGTAAAAACGCAATACAAACGTTTGCTGGGTGCTCGTACTTACAGCCCCGACCCAAGCGCCATTTAAATGCAATGAGCCTAAAAATCCTGCGGGTCGTGTGCAACTGATGGTGGACTACCTGAAACCAGTTTTGGTTTGAGTTACTGCATTTAAATGGAGCTTACATCCGACGGTTTGCAATAGGCATTTCACTGAGCAATAAATTCGCGAATTTTTTATCAAACACGAGAAAACGTGCATTTCTAATAATCCAATATCTTTGAAATTTGCACGGCGTTTAGAGATCTTTTAGGTGAGCTTATGGTCAAAATTTCAAAGTTCTAGACCGTCAGAAACCTATTAAACCGGGTGTAAAACCCTATATTACACAGCGTAAAATGACCGAGTTGGTAAGGCACGCTCAAGAGTAAACATATATTTCTAATAATCCAATATCTTTGAAATTTGCACGGTGCTTAGAGCTTTTTTAGGTGAGCTTATGCTCCAAATTTCAAAGCTCTAGACCGTCAGGAACCTATTTAACCGGGTGTAAAACAATACATTACATAGCGAAAAATGACTAAGTGTGAAACCGCAGAATAAAGTCATAAAAAAACTGTCCGGTGCCGGGTTTCGAACCCGGGGCTCCCGGGTGAAAGACCACTATTCTAACCACTACACTACGAAAGGTCTGTTGTGAACAGTGAATTTAAATAAGCCTTATAAAATCGCATTGTACAGGGCAGGTAATCCACGCTAAAGTATCGATGTACTATAGCGTACTGAAAGACCTCCGGGATTCTTGGGTTCCAGCAGGTTGGGAGATCTGAAGCTCAGCTGGATCTTCTCTATGTTCCCTGCAAGTTTGCGAGCGTTGACCATAAAGATATGGCTTACCCAATATATGCATTTAAAGTTGTTTGCTATGTAAACGTTATGCTGACCTATGCTAGGAGCACCAACTTTGAACCTATAGGCCAGGAAAACTGTTGTGCAGTAAGCCGAAATACCTGGCAGGTCGTGTTCATTGGATGTTTGGCGACCTAAAAGCATGCTTTGTTGCAGCTACTGCAATTAAATGGAGCTTCCATCCATCGGTTTTCAATGGGCATTTCATAGCGCAATTAAGCCGCGAATTTATATTACACAGCGTAAAATGACATTTCTAATAATCCAATATCTTTGAAATTTGCACGGTGTTTAGAGCTCTTTTAGGTGAGCTTATGGTCAAAATTTCAAAGTTCTAGACCGTCAGAAACCTATTAAACCGGGTGTAAAACCCTATATTACACAGCGTAAAATGACCGAGTTGGTAAGGCACGCTCAAGAGTAAACATATATTTCTAATAATCCAATATCTTTGAAATTTGCACGGTGCTTAGAGCTTTTTTAGGTGAGCTTATGCTCCAAATTTCAAAGCTCTAGACCGTCAGGAAATGTATTTTCTGCCGGTTGAGTGAAGCGAATTAGGCGGAAAATATTTTCCTTTGATTGGGTAAGACCTTTTGAATGTACCAATCAAAAGTTGTTTTGTTCACTGGTTTTATGCACGAGTTGTCGTGGGTAATGTTCGTTTATGTATGGTCATTCAGCTTTGGGCATTCAACGCTTACAGACATTTTTTTTTATGGTGGATACACGAAGTTACACAACCTTCATATTGTACAATAATTACTGGACCAAATTATCAACAAGAAGATTTGAATTTCGAGACTTATTAGCTAACTTGGCGATAAAAAGTTGGACTACATTTCGAATTATTGGAAGAAACCGGATACAAATTTTATAAAGGGGCCGGTAAACTGTGCATCAAAACCAGTCAAACTAGTTGCTGGCGATTCAGAAGACGAGACATTTATTTCAAATCTTTCTGCTGGGAATCGTCCATTTCAACCATGGGGTGTTCAACAGTGTGCGACCGGATTCCAGATGGCGAAAGGTGCCTTATCGTTTCGGCTATACATCACGGAGTCGTTCGGAAGTGGTTTTACTTGTGCAGATTGTCATACTACAGGAATGTCCTATGTCGTGGATCTTCAACAAACAGAATCAGACATCTGATGTCACACTTTACAGAAAGTGAAAGTGTCGCTTTGACAGATGAGTATTCTATTTATAGATTTTACTGTTCAGAGATAACGGTATAATACGGAATATGAGTAGGATAAAAAGCGTGTTATTGTTGACAGGCTTAAGCAGAGTAATGCTTTTGGTTAAAAGATCAGAGCCCGTTATTGCATTTTAGATGCAATTGAAATTGGTATATAATTCAGTTTTGCACTTTGCCATGGTCTTGTATTTTTCAAAAGAAACAGACACGTTTATTTTTTAATAAGTGCATGTGAATAAACAATGCGGAAAAATTGCGGAATCAATCTGTTAAGTACGAAGAAAGCAGAATAGTAATGAATAATTTTCGATCATGATATTGAGAGTTGCACCGATGTTTTTGCCTTAATGTGTTGCAAAATAAAATGGCTAAATTATGTTTGATTTGCAAAAGATTGCTATGGATAATTTTAAAATTTGTTTTCGACAGGCCATTGTTTAGACTTGCCATGGATTCCGAAGTAAATGGATGAGTAATTATCTTCCAAGATAGTTTATAACTTGATTAGGGACCTTTATTCAATATTTTGAATGTGGCTGAACAGAAACTGTTTGGGCTGACTTTAATTCAGTCACAATATTTAAGTAAGTCATATTCTTTTTCCAATTTTGGAGCGACATATACTCGAGCACAGATGCTTTTACTTAATTTGGCGCGAAAAGTTTCATGTCCTGTCGGTTGTTATGCAGGCGCGATTTACAAAAAGTGCAATTGAAAAAGGGCTAATGGTGTTTTGATAGTGCCATTTGGGGATTCTTCATATGTCTGACCATAATTGAGTCAAGGCAGCAGATTTTTAGTTATCGATATGACTGATCTATGAACAATAAAGAAAACTACATTTTGTAAGCATGGAATAGGCATATTCGGAAATGAAAATATTTAATCTAGAATGCTAGAATCGTAATGTTCTAAGCGGTTTTAAATAATTAACCTAGTAAAGTACAAACATTATTGTTTTATAACTGTTACATGCAATACACGTAATTCGTTTTGGCTGACAAGACTTGATAATTTATCGACACTGTGTGTAATGAAGGCGTAGCTGCCTTTATAACTGCTAGACGTATTATACATAGTCTATATAGGTTTGATAGTGTGTCTTCTATGTGTGGTCTGGGCGTGGTTCCTGCTGTCTTGATAATTGCTAGACATAATACCTGGTCTTTATAGACTTTCAAGAATTCATAATATGTGTACTATGTTTGGTTTATAATTGCTAGACGTAATAGTCTATAGGCTGGCAAGCCTTGATAATATGTGTACTATGTGTGGTTGGGCGTGGCTGCCTTTATAATTGCTAGACGTAATAGTCTATAGGCTGGCAAGCCTTGATAATATGTGTACTATGTGTGGTTGGGCGTGGCTGCCTTTATAATTGCTAGACGTAATAGTCTATAGGCTGGCAAGCCTTGATAATATGTGTACTAAATGTTGTTGGGCGTGGCTGCCTTTATAATCGCTAGATGTAATAGTCTATAGACTGACAAGCCTGGATTATGAGTACTGTATATGGTTTAGGCTGGGTGCTTTTATAATGGCTAGATATATTTTTCAGCTTATATGCTAGTTAGCATTGATAATGTGTGTCATGTGTGGTGTGGGCGTGGCTGCCTTTATAATTGCTTGACGTAGTAGTCTATAGGCTGGCAAGCCTTGATAATATGTGAACTACGTGTGTTGTGGGCTTGGCTGCCTTGATAATTGTTAGACGTGATAGTATATAGGCTGGCAAGCCTTGATAAAATGTGTACTGTATGTGTGTGGGCGTGATTGCCTTTATAATTGCTAGATGTAATATTATATAGGCTTGCAAGCTTTGATAATATGTTTGTACTATGTATGGTTGGGGCTGGCTGCCTTTATAATTGCTAGACGTAATAGTATATAGGCTGGCAAGCTTTGATATGTTTGTACTATGTATGGTAGGTGCTGGCTGTTTTTATAACTGCTAGGCGTAATAGGTAGTTTTTATAGGCTTACACGTCTTAAAAAGTTGATTTATACTATGTATGGCGCATGCCTAACTGTCTTTATATTTGCTGCTGGACTTAAGGCACGGTCTAAAGAGGCGGACCAGCTTTAATGTTTGAAATACATACAATACATTGGTAGATACAGTTGTGGTTATATGACATAATAGGATGGTCTTTTAGACGTGCGAGTTTTGCAAATATGCTTTAAATTTTAATAGTAACGATATAGATGTCTCTAAAATTGTAATGCATGGTCTTTTATAGGCAGACAAACATTCATGTCTTTTTAAGTCAGACAAGCCTTGATAATTTTTAAACAGTTTACGGTAAAGGCGTAGCTGCTTTAATAACTGCTAGACGTTAGTCATTAATGCGAGTAAGCATTGAAAGCATGTGTTGTTGTATTGGAGGTTTGTTGTTGTGGTTAGGTCTGGGGTAATTGTCTTGGTGACTGTCTGAGGCGAGATTTGGGCAGACAGGGATATTCGCCGCTTGTGTTTAAAGATAGGTGTTTTGTTAGACGGTTATGTTGCAGATTGGACGGTAAATTGTTGAGATGTAAGCTGTAAAACGCATTATAGCATTGGTACAAATTTGCATTAGAATATTTAATAACACTAGCAATTGGTTTTCATGCATTGCTGTTTAAATTATAGTACAGAAGAAGACGAGTTTGTATGGGTTTTGGGTGTAATATATAGTATTTTTAGGCGGACAAGCCTTGATGATATGCTTTAACATGCACTCGTCTTTAAACTATTTACGATGAACGTCTTGCTGCCTCTGTCGTTGTTGGACGTTAAACAAGGTCTTTCAGACAGACGAGCATTAATAATATTTAAACAGTTTATGGTAAAGGCGTAGCTGACTTAATTACTGCTAGACGTAATACATAGTCTTTTCATGCGGTAAAGAATTGAAAGCATGTGTTGTTTAATAAGCGACTTCTTAGTAACTATGAAATTTTTCTGGAGCGATTGCCTTTTGTCTGAGGTGAGGGTCGGCAGACTGTTTGCTGAGTGTTTGTAAAGATATGTGTTTTGTTAGACGCATATGGTGCATATCGAATGGCAAGTTGTTGTTCAAAAGTAAGCTTTGACAAGCATACATAATAGAATCTGTATAAATTTACGCTATATTTAATGCTGACAATCGTTTCATGCAATTCTGTTTTTTCAGTGTTATCTGGACGATGTGCATAGTTTGTCAAATATTATGGTCGGCAAGGTGCCTTGGATCCCAGAACTACTGAAAGACGCTCGTCCATACAGTACCACCAAATGCTATTGAAGAAGTTTTATCAGGTGGAATAGATGGGTATCGAGCAATTCTTTGGGTGAAAAGGACATCTTACCAACTAAAGCTTTTATATTTGGTATTTACGGACAATTGTGCAATATTCGAATTCATCTATTGTTGTTTTTTAATCATTTAAAACTGTGTTAAATCGATCTACGATTTACTTGGAATGTGATCCCCAACTGATTCAATGTTGGTCAGAGTTATATTAGAAAGGCTTCAACGTTGAATCTCCTCAAACGATTGCAATGAAAGAGCCAGTGACATCTAGAATGATGGTTGTGCATGTTTGGTATCGCGCTTAGAAGTGAGGAACGACTGAATAGAAGGGATTCGGACTGTGTATTTCATTTTACATTACATCAATATTTTTGAGTTAGTAAGACAGGCGTTCATATAGACGTAGAATGAGCGAAAATTGTTCGCATTACACATGTTAGAACTGTTACATCTATATGTCCAGTTGTTAATTTAGAACATTTATTTTCAAATGGCCGAATATTTAGATTGTATCAAGCTTTGAAATACTTTGTGGTGTTTCTTAATAGTTTTGAAATACCGATTTTAGATATATCTAGGCTTGATTTGAATATGAATAAGATATAATTGCTTAGATAGTATAACAGCGTATAGTTTTCCCGTTCTTTTAGTTCAGCGTTGCCCAAGTGCTCAATACAATATATACATTATTTGAAAAGTATGTCTTTGTTGTTTACTTGTACAAAAGTCTGTGAGGTCAAAGGAAATGTATTTTCTGCCGGTTGAGTGAAGCGAATTAGGCGGAAAATATTTTCCTTTGATTGGGTAAGACCTTTTGAATGTACCAATCAAAAGTTGTTTTGTTCACTGGTTTTATGCACGAGTTGTCGTGGGTAATGTTCGTTTATGTATGGTCATTCAGCTTTGGGCATTCAACGCTTACAGACATTTTTTTTACAGTACGGGGAAACTATATGGTGTATACATGTACATGTATATAAACAGCATTAATGATATGATTACCGATGTTTTAAGATAACAGTGCAAGTTGTATGACGTATGTTTGATGTTTTTATGTATAGGATACGGTGAAGAACGTTCCGTAAGCTTTGCCCAAGTGCTCAATACAATATATACATTATTTGAAAAGTATGTCTTTGTTGTTTACTTGTACAAAAGTCTGTGAGGTCAAAGGAACCTATTTAACCGGGTGTAAAACAATACATTACATAGCGAAAAATGACTAAGTGTGAAACCGCAGAATAAAGTCATAAAAAAAAACTGTCCGGTGCCGGGTTTCGAACCCGGGGCTCCCGGGTGAAAGACCACTATTCTAACCACTACACTACGAAAGGTCTGTTGTGAACAGTGAATTTAAATAAGCCTTATAAAATCGCATTGTACAGGGCAGGTAATCCACGCTAAAGTATCGATGTACTATAGCGTACTGAAAGACCTCCGAGATAATTGGGTTCCAGCAGGTTGGGAGATCTGAAGCTCAGCTGGATCTTCTCTATGTTCCCTGCAAGTTTGCGAGCGTTGACCATAAAGATATGGCTTACCCAATATATGCATTTAAAGTTGTTTGCTATGTAAACGTTATGCTGACCTATGCTAGGAGCACCAACTTTGAACCTATAGGCCAGGAAAACTGTTGTGCAGTAAGCCGAAAAACCTCGCAGGTCGTGTTCATTGGATGTTTGGCGACCTAAAAGCGTGCTTTGTTGCAGCTACTGCAATTAAATGGAGCTTCCATCCATCGGTTTTCAATGGGCATTTCATAGCGCAATTAAGCCGCGAATTTATATTACACAGCGTAAAATGACATTTCTAATAATCCAATATCTTTGAAATTTGCACGGTGTTTAGAGCTCTTTTAGGTGAGCTTATGCTCCAAATTTCAAAGTTCTAGACCGTCAGGAACCTATTAAACCGGGTGTTAAACACTACATTAAATAGCGAAAAATGACTTAAGTGTGAAAACGCAATACAAACATTTGCTGGGTGCTCGTACTTACAGCCCCGACCCAAGCGCCATTTAAATGCAATGAGCCTAAAAATCCTGCGGGTCGTGTGCAACTGATGGTGGACTACCTGAAACCAGTTTTGGTTTGAGTTACTGCATTTAAATGGAGCTTACATCCGACGGTTTTCAATAGGCATTTCACTGGGCAATTAAGTCGCGAATTTATGATCAAACACGAGAAAACGTGCATTTCTAATAATCCAGTATCTTCGAAATTTGCACGGCGTTTAGAGATCTTTTAGGTGAGCTTATGGTCAAAATTTCAAAGTTCTAGACCGTCAGAAACCTATTAAACCGGGTGTAAAACCCTATATTACACAGCGTAAAATGACCGAGTTGGTAAGGCACGCTCAAGAGTAAACATATATTTCTAATAATCCAATATCTTTGAAATTTGCACGGTGCTTAGAGCTTTTTTAGGTGAGCTTATCTCCAAATTTCAAAGCTCTAGACCGTCAGGAACCTATTTAACCGGGTGTAAAACAATACATTACATAGCGAAAAATGACTAAGTGTGAAACCGCACAATAAAGTCATAAAAAGAAACTGTCCGGTGCCGGGTTTCGAACCCGGGGCTCCCGGGTGAAAGACCACTATTCTAACCACTACACTACGAAAGGTCTGTTGTGAACAGTGAATTTAAATAAGCCTTATAAAATCGCATTGTACAGGGCAGGTAATCCACGCTAAAGTATCGATGTACTATAGCGTACTGAAAGACCTCCGGGATTCTTGGGTTCCAGCAGGTTGGGAGATCTGAAGCTCAGCTGGATCTTCTCTATGTTCCCTGCAAGTTTGCGAGCGTTGACCATAAAGATATGGCTTACCCAATATATGCATTTAAAGTTGTTTGCTATGTAAACGTTATGCTGACCTATGCTAGGAGCACCAACTTTGAACCTATAGGCCAGGAAAACTGTTGTGCAGTAAGCCGAAAAACCTCGCAGGTCGTGTTCATTGGATGTTTGGCGACCTAAAAGCGTGCTTTGTTGCAGCTACTGCAATTAAATGGAGCTTCCATCCATCGGTTTTCAATGGGCATTTCATAGCGCAATTAAGCCGCGAATTTATATTACACAGCGTAAAATGACATTTCTAATAATCCAATATCTTTGAAATTTGCACGGTGTTTAGAGCTCTTTTAGGTGAGCTTATGCTCCAAATTTCAAAGTTCTAGACCGTCAGGAACCTATTAAACCGGGTGTTAAACACTACATTAAATAGCGAAAAATGACTAAGTGTGAAAACGCAATACAAACATTTGCTGGGTGCTCGTACTTACAGCCCCGACCCAAGCGCCATTTAAATGCAATGAGCCTAAAAATCCTGCGGGTCGTGTGCAACTGATGGTGGACTACCTGAAACCAGTTTTGGTTTGAGTTACTGCATTTAAATGGAGCTTACATCCGACGGTTTTCAATAGGCATTTCACTGGGCAATTAAGTCGCGAATTTATGATCAAACACGAGAAAACGTGCATTTCTAATAATCCAATATCTTTGAAATTTGCACGGTGTTTAGAGATCTTTTAGGTGAGCTTATGGTCAAAATTTCAAAGTTCTAGACCGTCAGAAACCTATTAAACCGGGTGTAAAACCCTATATTACACAGCGTAAAATGACCGAGTTGGTAAGGCACGCTCAAGAGTAAACATATATTTCTAATAATCCAATATCTTTGAAATTTGCACGGTGCTTAGAGCTTTTTTAGGTGAGCTTATGCTCCAAATTTCAAAGCTCTAGACCGTCAGGAACCTATTTAACCGGGTGTAAAACAATACATTACATAGCGAAAAATGACTAAGTGTGAAACCGCAGAATAAAGTCATAAAAAGAAACTGTCCGGTGCCGGGTTTCGAACCCGGGGCTCCCGGGTGAAAGACCACTATTCTAACCACTACACTACGAAAGGTCTGTTGTGAACAGTGAATTTAAATAAGCCTTATAAAATCGCATTGTACAGGGCAGGTAATCCACGCTAAAGTATCGATGTACTATAGCGTACTGAAAGACCTCCGGGATTCTTGGGTTCCAGCAGGTTGGGAGATCTGAAGCTCAGCTGGATCTTCTCTATGTTCCCTGCAAGTTTGCGAGCGTTGACCATAAAGATATGGCTTACCCAATATATGCATTTAAAGTTGTTTGCTATGTAAACGTTATGCTGACCTATGCTAGGAGCACCAACTTTGAACCTATAGGCCAGGAAAACTGTTGTGCAGTAAGCCGAAAAACCTGGCAGGTCGTGTTCATTGGATGTTTGGCGACCTAAAAGCATGCTTTGTTGCAGCTACTGCAATTAAATGGAGCTTCCATCCATCGGTTTTCAATGGGCATTTCATAGCGCAATTAAGCCGCGAATTTATATTACACAGCGTAAAATGACATTTCTAATAATCCAATATCTTTGAAATTTGCACGGTGTTTAGAGCTCTTTTAGGTGAGCTTATGCTCCAAATTTCAAAGTTCTAGACCGTCAGGAACCTATTAAACCGGGTGTTAAACACTACATTAAATAGCGAAAAATGACTAAGTGTGAAAACGCAATACAAACGTTTGCTGGGTGCTCGTACTTACAGCCCCGACCCAAGCGCCATTTAAATGCAATGAGCCTAAAAATCCTGCGGGTCGTGTGCAACTGATGGTGGACTACCTGAAACCAGTTTTGGTTTGAGTTACTGCATTTAAATGGAGCTTACATCCGACGGTTTTCAATAGGCATTTCACTGGGCAATTAAGTCGCGAATTTATGATCAAACACGAGAAAACGTGCATTTCTAATAATCCAATATCTTTGAAATTTGCACGGTGTTTAGAGATCTTTTAGGTGAGCTTATGGTCAAAATTTCAAAGTTCTAGACCGTCAGAAACCTATTAAACCGGGTGTAAAACCCTATATTACACAGCGTAAAATGACCGAGTTGGTAAGGCACGCTCAAGAGTAAACATATATTTCTAATAATCCAATATCTTTGAAATTTGCACGGTGCTTAGAGCTTTTTTAGGTGAGCTTATGCTCCAAATTTCAAAGCTCTAGACCGTCAGGAACCTATTTAACCGGGTGTAAAACAATACATTACATAGCGAAAAATGACTAAGTGTGAAACCGCAGAATAAAGTCATAAAAAAAACTGTCCGGTGCCGGGTTTCGAACCCGGGGCTCCCGGGTGAAAGACCACTATTCTAACCACTACACTACGAAAGGTCTGTTGTGAACAGTGAATTTAAATAAGCCTTATAAAATCGCATTGTACAGGGCAGGTAATCCACGCTAAAGTATCGATGTACTATAGCGTACTGAAAGACCTCCGGGATTCTTGGGTTCCAGCAGGTTGGGAGATCTGAAGCTCAGCTGGATCTTCTCTATGTTCCCTGCAAGTTTGCGAGCGTTGACCATAAAGATATGGCTTACCCAATATATGCATTTAAAGTTGTTTGCTATGTAAACGTTATGCTGACCTATGCTAGGAGCACCAACTTTGAACCTATAGGCCAGGAAAACTGTTGTGCAGTAAGCCGAAAAACCTGGCAGGTCGTGTTCATTGGATGTTTGGCGACCTAAAAGCATGCTTTGTTGCAGCTACTGCAATTAAATGGAGCTTCCATCCATCGGTTTTCAATGGGCATTTCATAGCGCAATTAAGCCGCGAATTTATATTACACAGCGTAAAATGACATTTCTAATAATCCAATATCTTTGAAATTTGCACGGTGTTTAGAGCTCTTTTAGGTGAGCTTATGCTCCAAATTTCAAAGTTCTAGACCGTCAGGAACCTATTAAACCGGGTGTTAAACACTACATTAAATAGCGAAAAATGACTAAGTGTGAAAACGCAATACAAACGTTTGCTGGGTGCTCGTACTTACAGCCCCGACCCAAGCGCCATTTAAATGCAATGAGCCTAAAAATCCTGCGGGTCGTGTGCAACTGATGGTGGACTACCTGAAACCAGTTTTGGTTTGAGTTACTGCATTTAAATGGAGCTTACATCCGACGGTTTTCAATAGGCATTTCACTGGGCAATTAAGTCGCGAATTTATGATCAAACACGAGAAAACGTGCATTTCTAATAATCCAATATCTTTGAAATTTGCACGGTGTTTAGAGATCTTTTAGGTGAGCTTATGGTCAAAATTTCAAAGTTCTAGACCGTCAGAAACCTATTAAACCGGGTGTAAAACCCTATATTACACAGCGTAAAATGACCGAGTTGGTAAGGCACGCTCAAGAGTAAACATATATTTCTAATAATCCAATATCTTTGAAATTTGCACGGTGCTTAGAGCTTTTTTAGGTGAGCTTATGCTCCAAATTTCAAAGCTCTAGACCGTCAGGAACCTATTTAACCGGGTGTAAAACAATACATTACATAGCGAAAAATGACTAAGTGTGAAACCGCAGAATAAAGTCATAAAAAAAACTGTCCGGTGCCGGGTTTCGAACCCGGGGCTCCCGGGTGAAAGACCACTATTCTAACCACTACACTACGAAAGGTCTGTTGTGAACAGTGAATTTAAATAAGCCTTATAAAATCGCATTGTACAGGGCAGGTAATCCACGCTAAAGTATCGATGTACTATAGCGTACTGAAAGACCTCCGGGATTCTTGGGTTCCAGCAGGTTGGGAGATCTGAAGCTCAGCTGGATCTTCTCTATGTTCCCTGCAAGTTTGCGAGCGTTGACCATAAAGATATGGCTTACCCAATATATGCATTTAAAGTTGTTTGCTATGTAAACGTTATGCTGACCTATGCTAGGAGCACCAACTTTGAACCTATAGGCCAGGAAAACTGTTGTGCAGTAAGCCGAAAAACCTGGCAGGTCGTGTTCATTGGATGTTTGGCGACCTAAAAGCATGCTTTGTTGCAGCTACTGCAATTAAATGGAGCTTCCATCCATCGGTTTTCAATGGGCATTTCATAGCGCAATTAAGCCGCGAATTTATATTACACAGCGTAAAATGACATTTCTAATAATCCAATATCTTTGAAATTTGCACGGTGTTTAGAGCTCTTTTAGGTGAGCTTATGCTCCAAATTTCAAAGTTCTAGACCGTCAGGAACCTATTAAACCGGGTGTTAAACACTACATTAAATAGCGAAAAATGACTAAGTGTGAAAACGCAATACAAACGTTTGCTGGGTGCTCGTACTTACAGCCCCGACCCAAGCGCCATTTAAATGCAATGAGCCTAAAAATCCTGCGGGTCGTGTGCAACTGATGGTGGACTACCTGAAACCAGTTTTGGTTTGAGTTACTGCATTTAAATGGAGCTTACATCCGACGGTTTTCAATAGGCATTTCACTGGGCAATTAAGTCGCGAATTTATGATCAAACACGAGAAAACGTGCATTTCTAATAATCCAATATCTTTGAAATTTGCACGGTGTTTAGAGATCTTTTAGGTGAGCTTATGGTCAAAATTTCAAAGTTCTAGACCGTCAGAAACCTATTAAACCGGGTGTAAAACCCTATATTACACAGCGTAAAATGACCGAGTTGGTAAGGCACGCTCAAGAGTAAACATATATTTCTAATAATCCAATATCTTTGAAATTTGCACGGTGCTTAGAGCTTTTTTAGGTGAGCTTATGCTCCAAATTTCAAAGCTCTAGACCGTCAGGAACCTATTTAACCGGGTGTAAAACAATACATTACATAGCGAAAAATGACTAAGTGTGAAACCGCAGAATAAAGTCATAAAAAAAACTGTCCGGTGCCGGGTTTCGAACCCGGGGCTCCCGGGTGAAAGACCACTATTCTAACCACTACACTACGAAAGGTCTGTTGTGAACAGTGAATTTAAATAAGCCTTATAAAATCGCATTGTACAGGGCAGGTAATCCACGCTAAAGTATCGATGTACTATAGCGTACTGAAAGACCTCCGGGATTCTTGGGTTCCAGCAGGTTGGGAGATCTGAAGCTCAGCTGGATCTTCTCTATGTTCCCTGCAAGTTTGCGAGCGTTGACCATAAAGATATGGCTTACCCAATATATGCATTTAAAGTTGTTTGCTATGTAAACGTTATGCTGACCTATGCTAGGAGCACCAACTTTGAACCTATAGGCCAGGAAAACTGTTGTGCAGTAAGCCGAAAAACCTGGCAGGTCGTGTTCATTGGATGTTTGGCGACCTAAAAGCATGCTTTGTTGCAGCTACTGCAATTAAATGGAGCTTCCATCCATCGGTTTTCAATGGGCATTTCATAGCGCAATTAAGCCGCGAATTTATATTACACAGCGTAAAATGACATTTCTAATAATCCAATATCTTTGAAATTTGCACGGTGTTTAGAGCTCTTTTAGGTGAGCTTATGCTCCAAATTTCAAAGTTCTAGACCGTCAGGAACCTATTAAACCGGGTGTTAAACACTACATTAAATAGCGAAAAATGACTAAGTGTGAAAACGCAATACAAACGTTTGCTGGGTGCTCGTACTTACAGCCCCGACCCAAGCGCCATTTAAATGCAATGAGCCTAAAAATCCTGCGGGTCGTGTGCAACTGATGGTGGACTACCTGAAACCAGTTTTGGTTTGAGTTACTGCATTTAAATGGAGCTTACATCCGACGGTTTTCAATAGGCATTTCACTGGGCAATTAAGTCGCGAATTTATGATCAAACACGAGAAAACGTGCATTTCTAATAATCCAATATCTTTGAAATTTGCACGGTGTTTAGAGATCTTTTAGGTGAGCTTATGGTCAAAATTTCAAAGTTCTAGACCGTCAGAAACCTATTAAACCGGGTGTAAAACCCTATATTACACAGCGTAAAATGACCGAGTTGGTAAGGCACGCTCAAGAGTAAACATATATTTCTAATAATCCAATATCTTTGAAATTTGCACGGTGCTTAGAGCTTTTTTAGGTGAGCTTATGCTCCAAATTTCAAAGCTCTAGACCGTCAGGAACCTATTTAACCGGGTGTAAAACAATACATTACATAGCGAAAAATGACTAAGTGTGAAACCGCAGAATAAAGTCATAAAAAAACTGTCCGGTGCCGGGTTTCGAACCCGGGGCTCCCGGGTGAAAGACCACTATTCTAACCACTACACTACGAAAGGTCTGTTGTGAACAGTGAATTTAAATAAGCCTTATAAAATCGCATTGTACAGGGCAGGTAATCCACGCTAAAGTATCGATGTACTATAGCGTACTGAAAGACCTCCGGGATTCTTGGGTTCCAGCAGGTTGGGAGATCTGAAGCTCAGCTGGATCTTCTCTATGTTCCCTGCAAGTTTGCGAGCGTTGACCATAAAGATATGGCTTACCCAATATATGCATTTAAAGTTGTTTGCTATGTAAACGTTATGCTGACCTATGCTAGGAGCACCAACTTTGAACCTATAGGCCAGGAAAACTGTTGTGCAGTAAGCCGAAAAACCTGGCAGGTCGTGTTCATTGGATGTTTGGCGACCTAAAAGCATGCTTTGTTGCAGCTACTGCAATTAAATGGAGCTTCCATCCATCGGTTTTCAATGGGCATTTCATAGCGCAATTAAGCCGCGAATTTATATTACACAGCGTAAAATGACATTTCTAATAATCCAATATCTTTGAAATTTGCACGGTGTTTAGAGCTCTTTTAGGTGAGCTTATGCTCCAAATTTCAAAGTTCTAGACCGTCAGGAACCTATTAAACCGGGTGTTAAACACTACATTAAATAGCGAAAAATGACTAAGTGTGAAAACGCAATACAAACGTTTGCTGGGTGCTCGTACTTACAGCCCCGACCCAAGCGCCATTTAAATGCAATGAGCCTAAAAATCCTGCGGGTCGTGTGCAACTGATGGTGGACTACCTGAAACCAGTTTTGGTTTGAGTTACTGCATTTAAATGGAGCTTACATCCGACGGTTTTCAATAGGCATTTCACTGGGCAATTAAGTCGCGAATTTATGATCAAACACGAGAAAACGTGCATTTCTAATAATCCAATATCTTTGAAATTTGCACGGTGTTTAGAGATCTTTTAGGTGAGCTTATGGTCAAAATTTCAAAGTTCTAGACCGTCAGAAACCTATTAAACCGGGTGTAAAACCCTATATTACACAGCGTAAAATGACCGAGTTGGTAAGGCACGCTCAAGAGTAAACATATATTTCTAATAATCCAATATCTTTGAAATTTGCACGGTGCTTAGAGCTTTTTTAGGTGAGCTTATGCTCCAAATTTCAAAGCTCTAGACCGTCAGGAACCTATTTAACCGGGTGTAAAACAATACATTACATAGCGAAAAATGACTAAGTGTGAAACCGCAGAATAAAGTCATAAAAAAACTGTCCGGTGCCGGGTTTCGAACCCGGGGCTCCCGGGTGAAAGACCACTATTCTAACCACTACACTACGAAAGGTCTGTTGTGAACAGTGAATTTAAATAAGCCTTATAAAATCGCATTGTACAGGGCAGGTAATCCACGCTAAAGTATCGATGTACTATAGCGTACTGAAAGACCTCCGGGATTCTTGGGTTCCAGCAGGTTGGGAGATCTGAAGCTCAGCTGGATCTTCTCTATGTTCCCTGCAAGTTTGCGAGCGTTGACCATAAAGATATGGCTTACCCAATATATGCATTTAAAGTTGTTTGCTATGTAAACGTTATGCTGACCTATGCTAGGAGCACCAACTTTGAACCTATAGGCCAGGAAAACTGTTGTGCAGTAAGCCGAAAAACCTGGCAGGTCGTGTTCATTGGATGTTTGGCGACCTAAAAGCATGCTTTGTTGCAGCTACTGCAATTAAATGGAGCTTCCATCCATCGGTTTTCAATGGGCATTTCATAGCGCAATTAAGCCGCGAATTTATATTACACAGCGTAAAATGACATTTCTAATAATCCAATATCTTTGAAATTTGCACGGTGTTTAGAGCTCTTTTAGGTGAGCTTATGCTCCAAATTTCAAAGTTCTAGACCGTCAGGAACCTATTAAACCGGGTGTTAAACACTACATTAAATAGCGAAAAATGACTAAGTGTGAAAACGCAATACAAACGTTTGCTGGGTGCTCGTACTTACAGCCCCGACCCAAGCGCCATTTAAATGCAATGAGCCTAAAAATCCTGCGGGTCGTGTGCAACTGATGGTGGACTACCTGAAACCAGTTTTGGTTTGAGTTACTGCATTTAAATGGAGCTTACATCCGACGGTTTTCAATAGGCATTTCACTGGGCAATTAAGTCGCGAATTTATGATCAAACACGAGAAAACGTGCATTTCTAATAATCCAATATCTTTGAAATTTGCACGGTGTTTAGAGATCTTTTAGGTGAGCTTATGGTCAAAATTTCAAAGTTCTAGACCGTCAGAAACCTATTAAACCGGGTGTAAAACCCTATATTACACAGCGTAAAATGACCGAGTTGGTAAGGCACGCTCAAGAGTAAACATATATTTCTAATAATCCAATATCTTTGAAATTTGCACGGTGCTTAGAGCTTTTTTAGGTGAGCTTATGCTCCAAATTTCAAAGCTCTAGACCGTCAGGAACCTATTTAACCGGGTGTAAAACAATACATTACATAGCGAAAAATGACTAAGTGTGAAACCGCAGAATAAAGTCATAAAAAAACTGTCCGGTGCCGGGTTTCGAACCCGGGGCTCCCGGGTGAAAGACCACTATTCTAACCACTACACTACGAAAGGTCTGTTGTGAACAGTGAATTTAAATAAGCCTTATAAAATCGCATTGTACAGGGCAGGTAATCCACGCTAAAGTATCGATGTACTATAGCGTACTGAAAGACCTCCGGGATTCTTGGGTTCCAGCAGGTTGGGAGATCTGAAGCTCAGCTGGATCTTCTCTATGTTCCCTGCAAGTTTGCGAGCGTTGACCATAAAGATATGGCTTACCCAATATATGCATTTAAAGTTGTTTGCTATGTAAACGTTATGCTGACCTATGCTAGGAGCACCAACTTTGAACCTATAGGCCAGGAAAACTGTTGTGCAGTAAGCCGAAAAACCTGGCAGGTCGTGTTCATTGGATGTTTGGCGACCTAAAAGCATGCTTTGTTGCAGCTACTGCAATTAAATGGAGCTTCCATCCATCGGTTTTCAATGGGCATTTCATAGCGCAATTAAGCCGCGAATTTATATTACACAGCGTAAAATGACATTTCTAATAATCCAATATCTTTGAAATTTGCACGGTGTTTAGAGCTCTTTTAGGTGAGCTTATGCTCCAAATTTCAAAGTTCTAGACCGTCAGGAACCTATTAAACCGGGTGTTAAACACTACATTAAATAGCGAAAAATGACTAAGTGTGAAAACGCAATACAAACGTTTGCTGGGTGCTCGTACTTACAGCCCCGACCCAAGCGCCATTTAAATGCAATGAGCCTAAAAATCCTGCGGGTCGTGTGCAACTGATGGTGGACTACCTGAAACCAGTTTTGGTTTGAGTTACTGCATTTAAATGGAGCTTACATCCGACGGTTTTCAATAGGCATTTCACTGGGCAATTAAGTCGCGAATTTATGATCAAACACGAGAAAACGTGCATTTCTAATAATCCAATATCTTTGAAATTTGCACGGTGTTTAGAGATCTTTTAGGTGAGCTTATGGTCAAAATTTCAAAGTTCTAGACCGTCAGAAACCTATTAAACCGGGTGTAAAACCCTATATTACACAGCGTAAAATGACCGAGTTGGTAAGGCACGCTCAAGAGTAAACATATATTTCTAATAATCCAATATCTTTGAAATTTGCACGGTGCTTAGAGCTTTTTTAGGTGAGCTTATGCTCCAAATTTCAAAGCTCTAGACCGTCAGGAACCTATTTAACCGGGTGTAAAACAATACATTACATAGCGAAAAATGACTAAGTGTGAAACCGCAGAATAAAGTCATAAAAAAAACTGTCCGGTGCCGGGTTTCGAACCCGGGGCTCCCGGGTGAAAGACCACTATTCTAACCACTACACTACGAAAGGTCTGTTGTGAACAGTGAATTTAAATAAGCCTTATAAAATCGCATTGTACAGGGCAGGTAATCCACGCTAAAGTATCGATGTACTATAGCGTACTGAAAGACCTCCGGGATTCTTGGGTTCCAGCAGGTTGGGAGATCTGAAGCTCAGCTGGATCTTCTCTATGTTCCCTGCAAGTTTGCGAGCGTTGACCATAAAGATATGGCTTACCCAATATATGCATTTAAAGTTGTTTGCTATGTAAACGTTATGCTGACCTATGCTAGGAGCACCAACTTTGAACCTATAGGCCAGGAAAACTGTTGTGCAGTAAGCCGAAAAACCTGGCAGGTCGTGTTCATTGGATGTTTGGCGACCTAAAAGCATGCTTTGTTGCAGCTACTGCAATTAAATGGAGCTTCCATCCATCGGTTTTCAATGGGCATTTCATAGCGCAATTAAGCCGCGAATTTATATTACACAGCGTAAAATGACATTTCTAATAATCCAATATCTTTGAAATTTGCACGGTGTTTAGAGCTCTTTTAGGTGAGCTTATGCTCCAAATTTCAAAGTTCTAGACCGTCAGGAACCTATTAAACCGGGTGTTAAACACTACATTAAATAGCGAAAAATGACTAAGTGTGAAAACGCAATACAAACGTTTGCTGGGTGCTCGTACTTACAGCCCCGACCCAAGCGCCATTTAAATGCAATGAGCCTAAAAATCCTGCGGGTCGTGTGCAACTGATGGTGGACTACCTGAAACCAGTTTTGGTTTGAGTTACTGCATTTAAATGGAGCTTACATCCGACGGTTTTCAATAGGCATTTCACTGGGCAATTAAGTCGCGAATTTATGATCAAACACGAGAAAACGTGCATTTCTAATAATCCAATATCTTTGAAATTTGCACGGTGTTTAGAGATCTTTTAGGTGAGCTTATGGTCAAAATTTCAAAGTTCTAGACCGTCAGAAACCTATTAAACCGGGTGTAAAACCCTATATTACACAGCGTAAAATGACCGAGTTGGTAAGGCACGCTCAAGAGTAAACATATATTTCTAATAATCCAATATCTTTGAAATTTGCACGGTGCTTAGAGCTTTTTTAGGTGAGCTTATGCTCCAAATTTCAAAGCTCTAGACCGTCAGGAACCTATTTAACCGGGTGTAAAACAATACATTACATAGCGAAAAATGACTAAGTGTGAAACCGCAGAATAAAGTCATAAAAAAAACTGTCCGGTGCCGGGTTTCGAACCCGGGGCTCCCGGGTGAAAGACCACTATTCTAACCACTACACTACGAAAGGTCTGTTGTGAACAGTGAATTTAAATAAGCCTTATAAAATCGCATTGTACAGGGCAGGTAATCCACGCTAAAGTATCGATGTACTATAGCGTACTGAAAGACCTCCGGGATTCTTGGGTTCCAGCAGGTTGGGAGATCTGAAGCTCAGCTGGATCTTCTCTATGTTCCCTGCAAGTTTGCGAGCGTTGACCATAAAGATATGGCTTACCCAATATATGCATTTAAAGTTGTTTGCTATGTAAACGTTATGCTGACCTATGCTAGGAGCACCAACTTTGAACCTATAGGCCAGGAAAACTGTTGTGCAGTAAGCCGAAAAACCTGGCAGGTCGTGTTCATTGGATGTTTGGCGACCTAAAAGCATGCTTTGTTGCAGCTACTGCAATTAAATGGAGCTTCCATCCATCGGTTTTCAATGGGCATTTCATAGCGCAATTAAGCCGCGAATTTATATTACACAGCGTAAAATGACATTTCTAATAATCCAATATCTTTGAAATTTGCACGGTGTTTAGAGCTCTTTTAGGTGAGCTTATTGTGGGGATGTATAGTGGTATTAAGACAAATACGCTTCCAGGTTCGACCTTTTACTCATATCATTTAATCATAACAATAACAATAAGTCGGATGTGACGTTAACGTAAAGGCGCGGGACGTCACGTGGGACGTCGCGCTATAATAGGCACGCCAGAGATTCCCGACATACTCTGGGGCGCAAAAAGTAATCTGAAAATTAATCACTTCATTAACTGATAATTAAAGTTATCTCTGTTAAAGTATAAATAATTTAGAAATGTCACTTTAATTATGTTATCACATCTTATTTAAACAGTGTCTCTACTTCACGAATCATTTTTCTTTAAATTTGTAAAGTTAATACACTTCTAATGGGTAAAGTTTCACAATTGCACGATGTGTAAGTCCATTTTGAGTTCGAATTTTTGCACTTCGAATAAGACCATCATTTCCTTTAATGAGTTCTTCAACAACGGCAAGTTTCCACAGTAAACGGGGAGCATCGTCGTGGACCAATACAACGTCTCCGATGGATATCGTCTGGTCATTCTTGCCTGTCGTCTGATGACGTTCTCGTAAGGCGGTCAAGTACTCGTGACGCCATCTATCCCGGAAGTGGTTTATCAACTTCGTTTGCATTGTAAAACGTTTGATAATTGAAGAGCGATCTGTTGTTACGGGGTCTGTTGGTTGGTTTCTTCATATGGAAGCTTGCTGATCCGTCTGCCGTAAAGTAAGTGTGACGGTGTAAGAACTTCCGGTTCATCTGGAGTATCACAAGATACATATGTCAGCGGCCTGTCGTTAATCATAGCCTCGATTTCTGTGATTATTGTCTGTAATGTTTCGTAGGAGACGTAGGAACGTCCCAGCACTTTCTTTATTGTAGTTTTTGTTACGCCTATAAGTCGTTCACACATTCCACCAAACCAGGGGGCGCGCTTCGGTATCATTTTCCACGCAATTCCTCTGTTGTTGAGTTCTTGTTTTACTGTGGTAGACTTAAACAAATCTTGAAGTTGTTTTGATGCGGATATTGAGAAGGCTTTCCTCAACATTGCTCTTGACGAGAAAGACCGAGATGTGACGCGATTTCTTTGGCTTAGTGAAATTTCAGAGTCCGAAAACGTGATACAGACGTCTTTGGTGCTCGTACTTCGGACCCAGATGGTAGCGCCATTTAAATGCAGTGACCCAAAATTAACATTGGGTCGTGTGGCACTGATGATGGGCTACCGGAAACCGCTTTTGGTTTGGGTAACTGCATTTAAATGGAGCTTGAAGCCGTCGGTTTTCAATGGCCATTTTACAGTGCAAATACGGTGCAAAAAAGTGCGTGTTTTTTCGGCAGTTTTCCCTATAAAAAGCACCGTTGGAATAATCCCATGTCTTTGAAATTTGCACGGCGTTTAGAGGTCTCTGAGGCGAGCTTATGGGCGAAATTTCAGAGCTCTAGACCGTCGGCGAGCGCCAGGGCGGGTGTAAAACCACTAAAAAAAGCACAGCGTAAAATTTCAGAGTCCGAAAACGTGATACAGACGTCTTTGGTGCTCGTACTTCGGACCCAGATGGTAGCGCCATTTAAATGCAGTGACCCAAAATTATCATTGGGTCGTGTGGCACTGATGATGGGCTACCGGAAACCGCTTTTGGTTTGGGTAACTGCATTTAAATGGAGCTTGAAGCCGTCGGTTTTCAATGGCCATTTTACAGTGCAAATACGGTGCAAAAAGTGCGTGTTTTTTCGGCAGTTTTCCCTATAAAAAGCACCGTTGGAATAATCCCATGTCTTTGAAATTTGCACGGCGTTTAGAGGTCTCTGAGGCGAGCTTATGGGCGAAATTTCAGAGCTCTAGACCGTCGGCGAGCGCCAGGGCGGGTGTAAAACCACTAAAAAAAGCACAGCGTAAAATTTCAGAGTCCGAAAACGTGATACAGACGTCTTTGGTGCTCGTACTTCGGACCCAGATGGTAGCGCCATTTAAATGCAGTGACCCAAAATTAACATTGGGTCGTGTGGCACTGATGATGGGCTACCGGAAACCGCTTTTGGTTTGGGTAACTGCATTTAAATGGAGCTTGAAGCCGTCGGTTTTCAATGGCCATTTTACAGTGCAAATACGGTGCAAAAAAGTGCGTGTTTTTTCGGCAGTTTTCCCTATAAAAAGCACCGTTGGAATAATCCCATGTCTTTGAAATTTGCACGGCGTTTAGAGGTCTCTGAGGCGAGCTTATGGGCGAAATTTCAGAGCTCTAGACCGTCGGCGAGCGCCAGGGCGGGTGTAAAACCACTAAAAAAAGCACAGCGTAAAATTTCAGAGTCCGAAAACGTGATACAGACGTCTTTGGTGCTCGTACTTCGGACCCAGATGGTAGCGCCATTTAAATGCAGTGACCCAAAATTAACATTGGGTCGTGTGGCACTGATGATGGGCTACCGGAAACCGCTTTTGGTTTGGGTAACTGCATTTAAATGGAGCTTGAAGCCGTCGGTTTTCAATGGCCATTTTACAGTGCAAATACGGTGCAAAAAAGTGCGTGTTTTTTCGGCAGTTTTCCCTATAAAAAGCACCGTTGGAATAATCCCATGTCTTTGAAATTTGCACGGCGTTTAGAGGTCTCTGAGGCGAGCTTATGGGCGAAATTTCAGAGCTCTAGACCGTCGGCGAGCGCCAGGGCGGGTGTAAAACCACTAAAAAAAGCACAGCGTAAAATTTCAGAGTCCGAAAACGTGATACAGACGTCTTTGGTGCTCGTACTTCGGACCCAGATGGTAGCGCCATTTAAATGCAGTGACCCAAAATTAACATTGGGTCGTGTGGCACTGATGATGGGCTACCGGAAACCGCTTTTGGTTTGGGTAACTGCATTTAAATGGAGCTTGAAGCCGTCGGTTTTCAATGGCCATTTTACAGTGCAAATACGGTGCAAAAAAGTGCGTGTTTTTTCGGCAGTTTTCCCTATAAAAAGCACCGTTGGAATAATCCCATGTCTTTGAAATTTGCACGGCGTTTAGAGGTCTCTGAGGCGAGCTTATGGGCGAAATTTCAGAGCTCTAGACCGTCGGCGAGCGCCAGGGCGGGTGTAAAACCACTAAAAAAAGCACAGCGTAAAATTTCAGAGTCCGAAAACGTGATACAGACGTCTTTGGTGCTCGTACTTCGGACCCAGATGGTAGCGCCATTTAAATGCAGTGACCCAAAATTAACATTGGGTCGTGTGGCACTGATGATGGGCTACCGGAAACCGCTTTTGGTTTGGGTAACTGCATTTAAATGGAGCTTGAAGCCGTCGGTTTTCAATGGCCATTTTACAGTGCAAATACGGTGCAAAAAAGTGCGTGTTTTTTCGGCAGTTTTCCCTATAAAAAGCACCGTTGGAATAATCCCATGTCTTTGAAATTTGCACGGCGTTTAGAGGTCTCTGAGGCGAGCTTATGGGCGAAATTTCAGAGCTCTAGACCGTCGGCGAGCGCCAGGGCGGGTGTAAAACCACTAAAAAAAGCACAGCGTAAAATTTCAGAGTCCGAAAACGTGATACAGACGTCTTTGGTGCTCGTACTTCGGACCCAGATGGTAGCGCCATTTAAATGCAGTGACCCAAAATTAACATTGGGTCGTGTGGCACTGATGATGGGCTACCGGAAACCGCTTTTGGTTTGGGTAACTGCATTTAAATGGAGCTTGAAGCCGTCGGTTTTCAATGGCCATTTTACAGTGCAAATACGGTGCAAAAAAGTGCGTGTTTTTTCGGCAGTTTTCCCTATAAAAAGCACCGTTGGAATAATCCCATGTCTTTGAAATT